>JASVEL010009462.1:0-63093 GCA_032618575.1 Nicotiana noctiflora | reverse complement strand
TACTTATGACTCTTATGTTTGGATAATTATTTATGCGATTTATGCTGGAGTAACTAATGTTGTTTGTGTTTTTGTTTTTGTTTGCCTTTCTCTTACCTGCGCCGAGGGTCGATTGGAAAAAGCCTCTCTGCCCTTTCGGGTAGAGGTAAAGCATGTCTACATATTACCCTCACCAGACCCCACTTTGTGGGAATATACTGGGTTGTTGTTGTTGTTGTTGTTGTTGCTGTTGTTATGTAGGAACGCATTAACTTTATAATTAGTAAAAGAACTCCATTATTTCCTTGTACGGTGACAAAATGAAAGCAGTAAATCTTTTTTCAGAATACATAATTTTTTTATTTTTCTAGATTTATATATAATAATACTTATCATAGGATATACTTGTGCAGAAAAAGACTAGTATGAATTTAAAATGTGAAAATTATAAAAGACAAAGCACCCAGTACTCAGAGGCACTCTAAGTAAAAGAATGGACAAAATTCCTCACAGTTAGATTAAATGAACTACATGAATTTTTTATCTTCATTCCTAGCTGTTCAGGAAAAGGAAGCCCCTTGGCACAAATTATGTCTATTAGTTATTCGTGTGGCAAAACAGTAGCCACTTGCAAAACCTTATAGGCAAATTTCCTTCATATTTGCTTTAAATACTGAAGATATGACAATCGTTGTGCATAAACTTTAGAAGGAACATGTATTTCCAGTTTCATAGTCCAAGATAACATTTCTTAAAGAAGGATGTATACCACACTCTCTTCGCTTCATCCCCAACGAAAAGGGAAAACTCAATTTGCATAAGCTTGAATCAAAGCATAAAGGGTATTTTACTTTATATGTAGCTATCTCTCTCTAGCCCATTGGACAAATGGAGGGCTGACACTCTCTTTTACAAAGCACAAACATAGCACTTTTCATCAGTGGATTACACTAAAGGACGAAGACACTGGTGCAAACTTAATTCACTCAATTCTTTTGGTTTTTACTCAGTAGACTGCTATTTGATTTATTAGGGAGTATAACTAATCGATGAAAGCATTCCACAAAGCCACAGCTTTCGTTTGCACCATAAGATAAATGCATAATTTATTGAATTGGTATGACCAACTCATCTAAAAGCTTAAACTATTAGAAAGAGCACACTTTTAATTACTTAATTATATTATGTCTCTATGTGCCCCCTCATGTGTTAGCCACATTCTTTTTTCCCCTTAGCCAAACAAGCGGAACAATTTTTTTTTGTTTTTTGGGCAATGGTGAGATTTGAAACCACAAGCTCTTGTCTGCTCTAATACAATGTTAAAGTGTATGTCTATTTAATCTGAAGTTTATGCTGTTAGAGAGAGCGCACACTTTTAGGCTTAATAATGGACAAAGAAACCGTAATTTTATTCCCCTAGAGTCAAACAAAACAAACAAAATAAAGTGGGACAGGGAGAGGATTATATAAGTTATTCTAATACTAAAAAGTACTAACGAAAAATAGTGCATCTTATATTTCGTGGCATTAATCGTATGAATCTTTTCCCACAGTTTCCCAGAATATTTAAAAATTATCTAAAATTGTGACGACTCTCAACTTGAATATAGGTCCCAATAGTACTATCTAATTATCATTTACATATTTTACATGATGATTTTATACATCTCAAATTGGGATTTTAAAATTTTCCAATCCCCTCCTAGAAATTATTACACTTCCTTTATATATATATATATATGTTTGTTACATTATTCATTCCACTTTGCCTTGGCTTTAAAATTAAGGATAATTTCATACCTATACTTTTAATATTTCTTTTGATTATTAATAAGATTTTCGCTTAGAGATTTGAGGTTGGAACCTGAGTGTTTTCCTTAGAAGAAGAGCCATACCCGGGCTAAAAATTCGCCATGCATCGACAGAGTCACTCCTAGGGCTTCCAAATGATGAGGACCTACCTCAAAGAGATGTCGACGACGAGCTGGATCCAGCGGGAGAGGGTAATGAACCTTTGCTACCAAGGATCGAGATTGGGCTCGTGGAATATTGGCGGTTCACCGCGAAATAAAGATCGAGCGCTGGCAACGTGCTTTATAGCCTCTGACCTTCTTCTTCGTTGAACCCAAATCCTAGTTCGATGCAGCCTTTGAGTTCATTGAGGTCCTCGTCTGTCAAGTCGTCGGGGTCGTGAATCCCTTGTTTCCTCCTTTCCTGGAGGAGAATTTGACGACGTTGTTTCTCCCATGCAATATCACGTGGAGTCTCGCACATAGAAAGTTGCTTGGATAACCTCTTTCGGTTCCTCCAGAAAGGAGGTGCGTGCTCCAACAGTTGCAACGCGTCGCGCTCCTATTCACTAGAAGATTATGATGATGACACGTGTTTCTCAGGGTTCTTAATAATGACATCCCTCATATTGGCAACTATCACAACAATAATAACTGCTGCAACAATAATAATATGAAATGATTAAAATTTCCAATAATAATAGTGGAGTGGTAGTTGATAGGCAGGCCATGGCGAGAATTAATTAATCACCGCCTTGGACACCCGTAAAAAGAGTTAGAATGAAGGGATCAGGGCGTGGATGGGTGGGTGGGTGGTTGGCCTTTATCTAGATTGGGAATAATAAGGTGAATGAAATGAAAGTTTCTTTTTGTGTTATTAGTTATTAAAAAATGGCATGCACCAGCCCGACCAACTCGTGCAGCTAAGGTTTTGGAACACTTTAATGAGAGAAATGTCAAGGGACAGCCATTCTTTGAGGCCCTTCCCTCTCTCCAACTCTCCATTCATTTGTAACGGTGCCCGTACAGTAAACTTACTAATTTGGTTTCTAGCATGTAATGGCTCATTACCTGAAAGAACCTTGCGTTTATTGCAGGTACAATGGCTTTGTGTTAATTAATTATTTTAGTCCCTCCGTCACTTCTTAATTTATGTCCAGTGTTTGATTTGGCAACCGAGTTTAAGAAAGACTCTTAAAACTTTCGTCCAAAACAAATCATAAATACTTATTTTATTGTAAATCAATTCGTTAAGGATAAAATAAAAAATTTAAGATTAAATTATTTTTAAATAAAATACATAGCATTCTTTTTGCGCCGATTAGAAAAGAAAAGGTGCTACGTAAGTTAAGTCGGAACGAGTATTTTCCTAAAGAATGTCCTTTTACCGAAGTAGCCAGAAATTGGAACTTAAAGAAAAGAAAAAAAGAAGGAACGTAAACATTTTAGGAAAAATTACGCAAACACCGCACGTATATACATTATAATTACTTGTAACGACCCGACCCGTCGTTACGGGAATTACCACCCTGTTACCTTGCATTTTCATATATTATGCTTTTAAAACAGTATTAGAATATATCGGGTGAGTTAGGAGTGATTTAGATTGAAAATGAAACAAATAGCATGTTCGAAGAAAGCTTGAATATGAAAAGTCAACCGAGAGTTGACTATTGAGTTAGAGTGCTCGGAACCGGATTCTGACAATTCGACTAGTTCCGGGTCATTTATGACTTAGGAGAACAATCGGAATTGAATTCGGAGGTCCGTGTAGTTTTAGGCTTGAATTGGCGAAGGTTGAATTTTGGCGAAAACCGGATGGTAGGTGATATTTTGATCCGGGGGTCGGAATGGAATTCCGACAATTTCTGTAGCTTCGTTATGTGATTTTGGATATGTCTGCAAATTTTCAGGTCATTCGGACATCGTTTGACCGGGTTTTGGATTGAATGTTAGTTTTGGAAGTTTTGAAGAAACTTAGGCTTGAATTCGTGAATAAATGGAGATTTTGATGTTTAGTATGGTGTTTTTATGATTGGAACATGTCCGTATCATGTTTTGGAGTATGTTGGTGGTTTTCGTTGGGGTCCGGGGGCCTCGGGATGGATTCGGACCATCAACCGGGCAATTAGAACTTGGAAAAACTCTGCAGAAAACTGCAGGTTCTGCCCAGGTCCTTAAGCCTTCGCGTTCGCGTGACTGGTGTCGCGTTCGCGAAGGCCAAGGCTTTTTATGCATCGCGTTCGCGGGTGAAGGAGTCGCGTTCGCGTAGGTCTGGGGTGTTAAGCATCGCGAACGCGTTGCTTGGGTCGCGTTCGCGTAGAGTCGTGATGTTGTGCTTCGCGTTCGCGGGAGGTCCATCGCGAACGCGTAGAAGAAATCCGGGTGGCTGGGAGGTTGAACATCGCGAACGCGTGGGATGAGTCGCGTCCGCGAAGGGTTACAGGATTTGAGCATCGCGAACGCGTGGCCAGAGTCGTGTTCGCGAAGAGTAAGGCTGGTTTGTTCATCGCGAACGCGTAGAGGGTCACGCGAACGCGATGAACAATGGTGTCTGGCAGTGAATAAAAAGTCCAGAAACAGAGAGTTACGGGTTTACACCCCCAAAACTCAATTTCAAGCCCTAGAGAGAAGAAAACTCGAGGAAATCACCGAGAAGTCATCGGGTATCGTCGGAGGTAAGATTCTTGACTCAAAAACATCAATTTATGGTAGTATTAACATTAATCTTCATGAAATTGGGTTGAAATCTTGAAGAAATGTGGCCTAAGTATTAAAAACGGGATTTTTGGATTTGGAAGGCCATTTGAACTCCGATTTTGATAAATTTTATATGCACGGACTCGTGGCGAGATAAGGATCGCGTTGGTGCTAATTTCGAAATTTTCCGAGCAGTGGGGCCCGGGGTCGGGTTTTACCAACTTAGTGTAATTATGAGAATTTCATATAAATTGAAGTGGGTTATGATTCCTTGACCCGTAATTGATATAATTATTGTTATTTGACTAGATTCTACACACGAGGCAACGCAATTCAAAGGAAAAGGCATCGCGGACGATTCTACGACCGGCTAGAGGTGAGTAGTTTGCGTATATTGTAGCCTGAGGGTTCGAAACCCCGGCTTAGCACATTGTGACGCTAATAGGGCGTGGCTCGCACACCGTGGCAGGTGCGGGATTGATTGTGATTGGGGATTGAGACTTGGTCCATCCCGGAAAGTGAATAACATGTTGTTAGTGTTGGAAATACACCGTATTTGCTATATTTGTGGGCTGTAAGCCTTGTTTGGGGCCTTGTGCCGATCTGTAGCGTCCTTAGAGGACAATATTTACGTGATAGCTATAATTGCTTAAATCACTGATCTCAGTCCTGGAAATTGTAATCACACTTTTGAAATGCTAAGTCACCGGCTTTTGCAAAATTAATAAAGTTAAAGTATTTTTCATAAATTATGAATTGAGAACTGGAAATAAGGAAAAATGAATTGTTTTGTGACTTAATTGCTTATTGTGGACTGAGTGTGGGATCGGGCCGCACGCCGCAGTAGTTGATATGAGGGTCGGGCTGCACGCCGCAGCAGTATTGCGCTTGGGCTGTAGGAGCCCCTCCGGAGTCTGTACACACCCCCAGTGAGCGCCGTCGACGTTAAATGGGATCGGGCTACACGCCGTAGCAGTTATGTGCATTGCATTGCATCCGTATTTGTTGAATTACTCTGTGGTAGCCGTATTGTATTGTTGTTGCTAGTTCGTAGGAGATTCGGACTGTAGTGTAGCTTCATTTTGTGGTATTTTGTGGATTTCTTACTGTCAGCTACATGTATATATTTGTTACTCACCGAGTACTTAGTACTCACCCCTACTCCCTGCACCTTTTGTGTGCAGACTCAGGTACACAGGAGCAGTAGACGGACATCTCCAGCGTTTACATAGTCACATCGAGTTGCTGAGGTAGCTGCCTACGTTCGCAGAGCCTAGCTTCTCCTCTCATTCCAGTTGTTATTGTATATTTTGTATTCAGACTTGAGTACTTCTATATCGTACTCTCTATTTCCTGTTGGTTTTGTTAGAGGCTCTAGACTTGTGACTCCGGATCTTTGGGAGTGTCAGTACTTTCGTTCAGTATTAATATTATTGGAGTTCTTAAACTCATATATTCTTTTTGGGCTGTCCATTTGGGGACTGGTATTGTGTTATAATTAAATTGTTTGTTTGGCTGGCCTAGCTTGATTGTTGGGCGCCATCACGACTGGATTTGGGTCGTGACATTACTATTCGTAGTTATACTTTCAGAAAATTATCATATGTAACTATATAATTAATTTTATAGAAAATCCACGTGAATGTACTAAAACAAGAGATCAATTGTTTGAACTAAAACAAGAGACCAACAACACTCGGAGCTCAGGTTGGCTAGACCATGCTTACTAAAGGTCTTGACTTCGAATCTTAATGAGAGCATTTCATTTTTGTGTATTTTGCCTTGTTTGTATTCGTTGCGTGAACGAATGTAGTCAATACAAATTGTGTAATTTGTATACACCCTTATATTTCACCTTGAGTAGGAGAGATCCAAAATATTCCCTCTCCATGAAAACCTAGAATCTTTACTCTTATCCTCCGAGCCATACCCCTACAAAACACATACACAAGCACATGAAATAACTGAGTGAAGAGAGTTCCATTTTTGAATAATTCAGATTCAGATTCAAGTACCAGATTTTGCTTTGCTGAGCTGCTGATGATTTTTGACTCATTAATTTAGTCTCTCTTTGATTTTCTCTTCTTCAAACTTAATTCTAGAGAAACGAGGTATGTCTCTTCTCATATCTGTATTTTTGTTTTAGTCTAATAAAAAAATTGCAATTGTTTTTGCTCTATACCCCTGCTTGGTTGGATTTGCAACGTTATAGTAGTTCTAGCGTGAATGAAATGTCATTTGTGATGTGTCATAGTTAAGATTGTTCTGAATAATGTGTTTTAAATCGCAAGATCTGGATTTTATTTTCAAGCTCCTATATTTCGCCATCATGGTGTGCCGATATCTATCATTTCGGACTGGGATACGCAGTTTACCTCACGTTTATGGAGAGCAGTTCAGCAAGAGTTAGGCACCCAAGTTCAGTTGAGCATAGCGTTCAATCCTTAGACAGACGGTCAGTCCGAGCGGACTATTCAGATTTTGGAGGATATGCTCCGAGCTTGTGTCATTGATTTTGGAGGCTCGTGGGACCAATTTTTGCCTTTAGCAGATTTCACCTACAGCAAAAGCTACCAGTCCAACATTCAGATGGCTCCATATGAGGCATTATATGGTAGGCGATGTCGGTCTCCAGTCGGATGGTTTGAGCCGGGAGAGGCTCAGCTATTGGGTACAGACATAGTCCAGGAGGCCTTAGACAAGGTCAAGATCATTCAGGAGAGGCTTCATTTAGCTCAGTCTAGGCAGAAGAGTTATGCAGTCTGTAAGGTCCGAGATGTAGCTTTTATGCTTGGTGACCGGGTATTGCTCTGGGTGTCGCCTATGAAGGGCGTGATGAGGTTCAGAAAGAAGGGCAAGCTTAGCCCTAGGTACATTGGACCATTTGAGATTCTTGATCGAGTAGGAGAGGTGGCTGATAGACTTGCATTGCCACCTAGCTTATCAGTCGTACATCCAATTTTTCATGTGTATATGCTTCAGATGTATCACGACGATCCTACACGTGTTAGACTTCAGCACTGTCCAGTGGGACAATGATTTATCTTACGAGGAGGAGCTGGTAGCTATTCTAGACAGGCAAGTTCTTCAGTTGAAATCTAGGAGTTTTCCCTATGTTCGTGTTCAGTGGAGAGGTCAGCCCCCCTGAGGCCTCGGCCTGGGAGTCCGAGTCTGATATGCAGAGCCGTTATCCACATATGTTCCCTGACTCAGGTACTTCTTTCTCTTGTCTGTTCGAGGACGAACGATTATTTTAGAGGTGGAGGATGTGACGACCCAAAGAGTCATCACCTATTTTCTCATTCGTTCTGTACTTTCGAGGCCTTGAAAACCTTATTTTATATTGCCTCGATTTGCAAGCATAATCTGGGCGCATAGACGGAAAGCTTTTATGTTGAAATATGTGAATTCTATGAAATATTTAAAGATTTTTGATATTAATATGATTAAAGTTGACTTTGGTCAATATTTTTGGTGAACGGGCTAGGACCCGAGATTGGACGGTCCCGGAACGCCCGTAAAAGAATATGGGACTCGGGCATGTGCCCGGAGTCGAATTCCAAGGTCTAGAGCCCGAGGAAAGAATTTTTCTGTGAAATTATTTTTCTGAAATTATTAAGGAAAATGGAAATAAAAATTGATTAAAAGACTGTGGTATCAGGCTCGTATTTTGGTTTTGACGCCCTGTATAGGTCTTATATATTGTTTAAGCTCTTTCTGTGAAGTTTGGTCGAAATCGAACGTCATTTGACATGTTTCAGACTGTAAGTTCCAAATTTAGAAGTTCATGAAGTCTAGAAGAAAAATCATGAGTTTTGAGGCCTGATTCTATGAATATGATGTTATTTTGGTGATTTGATTGCGCAAGTAAGTCCGTAGGATATTTTTGAGGTGGTGTGCATGTTTGGTTTGGAGCCCCGAGGGCTCGGGTGAGTTGTGAATAAGCATCAGATTGCATTTTTCATGTGTAAAAAAAAGTGGTATGCTGGCTTCTGCAATTTTTGCAAATGCAAATGGAGACTCGCAAATGCGAGCATTGAGTCGCAAATGAGAAGTCTGGGGACTTGGCCTAGGATCGCAAATGCGATCCATAAGCTCGCAAATGCGAAGGAGGCTTGATCGCAAATGCGACCCTTCTATCGCAAATGCGATGCCCGGTAAAATGCCCAGTGTTCGCAAATGCGAACTGGGCTTTGCATTTCCCAAGTTAACAGACCTGAGTGCGCAATTGCGAACCCTAGTTCGCAATTCCCTCATCCGAGGCCCAGCAAATTTTATACTTAGTCGAATTTTCACCACTTTTTACCATTCTTTCAAAACCCAAACACCATAAGCAACATCCCAAATCATTTGTAAGTTGATATTAACTCAATTCTTTCAACTTTTAGCATAATTAAATATTTTTTCCACTTGAAATAAAGGATTTTCATGGGTGAAATTGGGGTTTTTGAGTAGAACCGAAGTTTTTTATAAATTGATGAGTTGGACCTCGATTCGAGGTCCGATCTCAAAACAAATTATGTATTTGAACTCGTGGGGAAATGGGTAACCAGATTTGGTTCGAACCTAGAGTTTTGACCACGTGGGCCTGGGGGTGTTTTGGGAATTTTTGAGTAAAACTTTGGGGAATCTTATGCATTCAAATTGATCCCACTAGCATTTGTTGATACATATAAGCAATTTGTGATTAGAGTTGAGCGAGTTGGAGGTGGAATCGCGAGATAACACAAACGTTGAGGATGAAGTGGATTTCAAGGCTTTGAGGTAAGTGTTTGGTTTAACCCTAGCTCGAGGGAATATGAGTTGAGTCTTGTTGCTAATTGCTATATGATCGAGTACGATGTATAGGCATGGTGACGAGTATCTATACATCAGTATCTAGCATGACGTGAGTCCTTATTATGTGATTATCATGTCTTGGTAGTGAACTCTGTGATTATTGGAGGATTTCTATGTGATAAGAATAACATGTGAACAGTAAATGATTATTTGATTCCTGGAAGTATTGGCTCGCATCGTGATACGAATACTGAAAGTATATGAAATAATTGGATTCTTTGGAGCATTGTCTCAAAATAGTAAAGTGAATTATAAGATAAGAAAAGTAATAAAGAGGAAGCGTTGTTGATTATTCCCTTGCGGGGACGTTTGGTTGAACTTGTTGGATTCTTTCCCTTGCCGGGATGTTTGCCATGTATTTGCTTATTTTATGCCCCTTAATTGTGACTATTGTTGGGGAGTCAAACTGTTAATGATATAGCAGATCGGGTTGTGCGCCATAACAATGATATTGAGGATCGGGTTGCACGCCGCAACAATAATATATGAGGGTCGGGTTGCGCGCTGCAATAATGATACATGATAAATGATACGGAGTGGGTTGCACGCTGTAACAATGGTAATTATGGGGCGGGTTGCACACCACAACAGTTATTTTATGCATTGTGTTTGTATTGAGTATTGATTCCTTGT
Organism: Nicotiana noctiflora; assembly: GCA_032618575.1. Taxonomy (NCBI): domain Eukaryota; kingdom Viridiplantae; phylum Streptophyta; class Magnoliopsida; order Solanales; family Solanaceae; genus Nicotiana; species Nicotiana noctiflora. Next base: position 53,152 of record JASVEL010009462.1, on the reverse strand, counting down.
TCATGGTGAATCTAAGTTGTTTTAGTTCATTATTCTGGATTACTGTTAATATTGTATCTCCCCATAGCATGTTTTCACCTCCCATGTGATTAATTGTTTGGTATTCAATTTCTGCTGTATATTTATAACTACACAGGTTTATGTGGTGTCCAGTCTAGCCTCGTCACTACTTCTTTGGGGTTAGGCTAGACACTTACCAGCACATTGGGTCGGTTGTGTTGATGCTACACTTCTGTGTATTTTTGCATAGGTCCAGGTCTTGAGGAGCTGGAGCAGCAGTAGTACTGGATTTCATTATTATGAGATTGAGGTAGCTTTGCAGGTGTCCGCAGGCCCGACATCTCTTCTTTATGTTTTCTTTTTGACTGTTGCCTCATTATTTTCGTGACAGACAGTTGTTATATTTCTTTCAGGCCTTTGTATTTAGTTTATTCTTAGACGTTCGTGAGTAATGTGATACCAAATCTTGGGTAAAGGCTATTATTGACGGTTCTATGTTTTGATTCATTTTTATAAATCAAACTTCCGCTATTGTCCTTAGTAGATTTCATGTTTTATATTGATGTTATAAACTGTTAAGATAATTATTTAGTGATGAAAAGGCAAATAAGTTGGCTTGCCTAGCTACTAAGAGTAGACGCCATCACAACTCTGATGGTGAGAAATCCGGGTCGTGACATACACAGTCGGAACACCTAGGGTAAAGTTAACCACCTTGACTAGCTCTAGATTGTGGAGGTCGATCAGATCTTAGCCTTGAAATCGTTAAGGAGTACTAGCTGCTGGCTACTGACACTGTCTTGTCTACTAGTACCAAACGTCTCGCCAAACGAACATGAAGAGCTGCCTCTTGCTTGAGCTCTAACTCTGTCATCCCTCTATTTTTGTTTCCTTTCCCCAAGTGGTAAGGCGAATTCATAAATACATTCAATGTCTTCACCTTTATTGCATAAATATGGCAATACACTCATTTACTAAGTGTGGAGCAAGTCACATTACATACATATTTATCATGTCCTCCATATCTGATACAATTGCATGAGCAAACCTCGCCAAAGAATTAAAGTGGAGGTTGTATACTACAACACTAATACCTTTTGTCTCAATGTCAGAAACTTATCCAATAGTGCTTTACGCGTCTCTGTAGGTAAGTATTGGCGTAGGAATGCCTATGAGAACTCCCGCCATGTAGACGGAGTAGCATTTGCTCCCCTAGACATCTCCCAAGTGGTATACCAACCTGCTACTAGATCTTGTAATCTATATGCTGCCAATTTAACTGGCTCTCTTTTTATGGAATGTATAACTTTAAGGTCTCTCGCTACTTTGTCTAGAAAATCATGGGGATCCTCTGTTGTACTAGATCTTGTGAAAGTTGGAGGCTCTAATATGAGGGATTCACGAATCTAGACCTTATATCGTCACTTTGAGGACATGTATGTTACCGTCTGACCCGAGTAAGTGCAATGCTAGTCAACAATCTTATGGCCTCCCTCGCGACATCGTGCTAAGGAACCAGAGGTGTAGTAGTTGGAGCATCCCTAACCTCCCCCTGAATAGTTGGAGTCTATGAAGCTCCGAATGGAACCTCATGTATGGACTCCTTATGCTCATCTAACTTAGGGGGCATCTTGCTAGTACCCCGGCCAGCAATGGCTTTTCCCTTCTATGAACCTATGAGTCTTTTCGATGGCATTTCTATATATAAAACGTTGGTTAGAAGGCTAAATTCTTATGACATAGCTTTATCACACGATCTAGAGAAAGAAGGAAGGACAACCATCATATATTCCATGTAGCCTCATGTTTATAAATGTGGCGCACAATACACCATAAACAAGACTCTACTAGACACGACTTGTATACACCCTAAGATTGAGTTGCTCTGATACCATGTCTGTCACGACCCTAGGCCGGGTCGCAAAAATATCTTTTTAATATTAGAAGCTTAAAATTTTGTTTTGTAGAAATTAGAAGTTAATGATTTATTACTATAAAATTGTTTAAATATTGAAAATTTATGCTTAAGTTTTTTTAAATATTAATTTTGTAATTATATTAAAAAAAACTCAAAACTTCACTGTTGGTCCTTAGAAAGTGTTGAAGAAGGTAAAGTGGGTCCTCTCGATTTGGTATTGTCCGAATAAATCGGTGATTGTATATTGTTTATGTTGATATTTGAAGGGTTTGATCTAAACATGAAATCATTTGGAGCAGACTTTGGGGGATTTGATCGAAATTTTAATTTTGAAAAATACTTTGTTAATCAATACATAAAAAGTACACTAATTGGATAGACTTTGATGAACAATTCAACAGATAAGTCAATTGCAGCTAACAACAAAGTCATGCCAATTTAATAAAGTTTGATGAATAATGGAACAAACATAGAGTTATGTCAACTGCATAGAATTTGTGAATAATGTAACAAATAGGTCGAACGTATATAACATTAAGTCGTGTCAATATGGTAGAGTTTGGTGAACAATTGAATAATTACAAAGCCATTCCAATTAAGTAGAGTAAATGAATAATTAATAATATAAACAACTTAAAATATAGCATAAAATCTACAAGTTTGATAGAGAAATCTATGACAAGAAATAAATGTGGGTGGGGCCGGGAGACGTTTGGTAAATATAATTTACAAAATAGAGAAATTGAAAAAGTGTTAGGGGTCGTTTGGTAGGATGCATTAGGTAAAATAATGCATGCATTAGCTTTGTGTATTAATAATGCCTTGTTTGGTAGACATTTTGAACCTATGCATTAGTTATACATCTTATTTGGTATTATCCTATGCATAACTAATGCATAGAAACTCATGGTATTAGTAATGCATGCATTAGCTTAGTTAAAGACAAAATTGCCTTTCAAAATTTATATTTGACTAAAATATGCTAGTTATTATATTAATTCAAGTTTAAAATAATTCAAATATTTGAGAAATAAAATTATATCTCTAGTAAACAAATAAATATTTAGCATACATATTTTTTATAAATAAATATTAAGTTCTATATTATAATATAGGTAGACAAATCAAATAATTTTTTAAAACTTTTTCATATAAAAACATTTTTAAACATATGTTTCTTTTGAAAAGTTAGAGTAATGGACTAGTTTGACTTTTGATTATATTTTCGTAAACAAGTAACTTTTTTATAGAAATTGTGCAATGCTTTAATACATCAAATAAAAAAAAAAAATATATATATGAGCATGACTATACCATATTTCAATAGACAATAATACTATAACATACTGGGTCGGCCGTATCCAAATTCCATCTCATTTCACAAGAGCAACTAGTATACTTCCCAGATTGAGAATCCCCAAAATGGCAATCAGCTCATCTGCTGCTTCAACTCTCACTCTATCACTTACGCCTAATGCCACTTCTACTTCTTCTTCTTTGTCAGTTTCAACTGCCAAAATTCCTAGTTTATCTTCATCTAGCTCATTGTTCTTTAGCAGGAACAGAGCGTTGGTTCCTTCTCGAGCTAGAAGAACGAGTAAATTAACCAGCAATGATAAAAAGGGTCTATCTTGCAACTGCTTATTTGGGCTTGGGGTCCCTGAGTTGGTTGTAATTGCTGGTGTTGCTGCCCTTGTTTTTGGGCCCAAGAAATTGCCTGATATTGGCCGCAGTATTGGCAAGACTGTCAAGAGCTTCCAACAGGTAAAAGAATCTCCCTTTTTACTCTGCTAGGTGTATATTTCTGTAATATTCCTTTTCTTTCTGTATATCTATTTTCCTTTTGGAGGGTCTATTGAGGGGATTCTAATTTATAGGAGGATGCTTAGACTTGTAGAAATTTATGATGTTTGTGGGGTCATTGATTTGGTACAAGTTATCAAGCTTTGTATGTAAGCAATAGTTAATACAAAGATTCAACTCTTACCCATGTGCCAGTGGAAACAGATGGTGAGGTACAGAAGCTGCGGAAATTCTGAAATTCTAACATAAACTGCGGAATAAAAACTTAACAACAACAACAACCCAGTATATTCCCACAAGGTGAGGTCTGGGGAGGGTAATATGTAGACATGCCTTACCTCTACCCGAGAGGGCAGAGAGGTTTTTTCCAATCGGAATAAAAACTTAAATAAAGCCGAAACATGGGTTCATAAAGTCAAACTTTCCAAAACTAGGTAATATTGAGTCACGAGCTCTAAACAGAATACATAATGAGTCTCAATAAGTATAATACTGTTTGAAAGTAATACAACAGTATAACAATAAGACAATGGGATTCCAAGGGTCTGCGGCGTCCAAGCATCACTACCTTGAATCCTTTCGAACGGTCCAAACTCACTTCCAAAGACTGATACCTCCAGCACCTGGATCTGTACAAAAATGTGCAAAAATATAGTACGAATACGGGTCAACATGTACTCGGTAAGTATATGGACTAACCTCGGTGAAGTAGTGATGAGGTTCAAGTCATGTGATACTTACTAGTCAGAGAAAGTATGCAATATCTCAAATAACTGACAATAAGAATATAATGAGATGTAGTACTATCAACACAACGAAACAAGAGTTATCAACTCGACACAGGTAAATCATGTTTGACAACAGAACCATCAGTCAATAACAGAGGCGTAGAGTAGCATGTTAAAAACAACGTGGAATCATGTAAAGTGCATAACAAGCATAAAGAATCCACTTGCTTAATCTGGAATGCCACCCCTATAATCAATGTTTCATCCCAAGAGCGCCATCCTTGTTTCGCCACATGTGCATAATCAATAATAGACATCCTTATTCCGCCACATATGCATAATAACTACAATTGCACGACCAAGATCTTGTGTCAACACCGAATCAATCCGTCAAATATGTCTACATGTACCATAATCATAACAATGTCATATGTCAAATTACCATAAAAAACATATGCTCATAATTTATCAACAAAGTACACAAGAACATGATAATAATAAAATGCGGATGAGGGTTCAACGTATAAAACATAACTACGTCAAAATAAATTAGCAGTGGTTCCACAAATGCCCAACTTGGCCAATTAGGAAATTATAATCCTAAAACATGATCTCTAGCATGAAAAGTGTGAGAATGCACGGGAGAAAAGTCTATTTTAAACAATGATACAATGAGCCCTATATATAATACATATTCTACTCCTGTTACATATGAGACTAGGACATATTTTACTTCTACTATATATGAGTCTAGGACATATTCTACAACTACTACATATGGGACTAAGACTATTTATACATAATTATCTAACACTCCCCTTCAAGCCGGTGCATACAAATCATATGTACCGAGCTTATTACAAATGTAACAACTACGAGGACCAGTGAGAGACTTGGTGAAAATTTTTACAAGCTGATCATTCGACATACAAGACCAATAGACTCCCCCTGAGCAACAAAATCAAGTGGTAGTTGATAAACGGAAGTTGGTTGAGAAGTCGCCGGAAATATTTGAAAATAGTGAGACTAAGCCGAATTCCACACTACATAATAGGTTCTAAAACACCACTCGAAAACAGAAAATTTTCAGGAAATATTGTTCACACGGAAATCAATGTTCACGCCGGAAAATATAAAGGTTGTCAAAATTTGATATAATTTATATGGGTAGGCTTGGAATCACACGACAAGTAAGTTGTCCTCAAGAAGTTTGTAACAATGTGACCGGAATGGCTCACATACGCTAGAAAAGTTATTGTAGCTCGCTGGAACCTTAGTTGTGATGGTGCGGGGAGGCGCATGAGGGAGTTTCTACCGGAGCGATTGACCGGGGTTTTGTCTTCTGACTTTTCCGAACAAGGTGGTAGTGTTGGTTTTCACACAACACTTATCGATGAGGAGATAACGCAAATCCATCTTGAGTCGTCAACTGGAAAGACGCACGGTTACCGGCTTTTCTATTGCGATGGGACTGAGATTTCTGGGGTTTGGTCGCACAAGGATTTCAAATCTGATGGTGCGACTGGTATATACACATTGATACTGTTCCCCCACATGATCCTAAGTTTCTTTCTGATCTCTGCTCTTTCCAGCATATTGGGGTCTCCTTCAGTGATGTGGCATAGCCCACTGCACACCAGAAATATTAGAAATAGGTACCACATCTGCCATGTTTTGTTGCAGTGACAAACAACAACTGCTACGGCTCAATGCCATGCTGGGTGGTTGATTATGGGACTCTTTGGGTTGATTATGGGACTCTTCTGCTTGGTCGCACATGTAGCATCTGTTTTCAGTGTAAAGCTTCTTTTCTGGAGAGCATCTTGGGTGAAGCATGCCTCTCTGGTTGCTATCCATCCAAAGCAAGTTACTTTGGAGGGTGTTTTGGGGGGGGGGGGGTTGGTGGATGGGACACTTTTGATTTCATTAGCATCTGCCAAAGGCCATTGTCCAGCTTTACTTCCTATGTCACTTAACATGTTATAGTATGAGATGACTGTGAATCTTCCATCGCTGTTGCTTTGAGCACAGTGGATCTTTCTGTAGAGGAGATAGAGTATGTTCATCCAGCTTACAGAGGAACTAAGCTACCTTTTCTTCCTCCTAGTATTGAAGCTTGGAACACTGCTCTTCTTGCAAACAGGGATGAGTGGGGTAGGGCAGGGGGTAGGCTTCCCCATTGTGTTTGAATATCCGTGTGTCATATGCCTTAGATATTGCAAGCAGGAAAACTAGCTGTACCCTACATGTGTTTCTTTGGCTTGTATAATCAATCAAATCTTGTACTATCTTTCAAGGAATTCTTGGCCTTTGTATTCGCTGTTTACTAGTACAGTTTATATGTGATCTTGCATTTCACCTTTCTTAGTGGTTCCAGTGCACTGGGTTTTTGATGGCATGAAACTAAGATTTGATTTTGCCTTTTGGATTTCTTTCTTCACTTCAAACTTATTCTCCTTCAAAAAACAAAAGTCTTCTCCACCATTCCTTTATATAGTTTGCTGACTTATAAAAGCCAATCTTCATAGCACCACTATTATCCCCTTATTTACTAAACCTCTCATGTCATATCAGTTTGTTCACAGTACGTCCTAATAGATTCATATTCTTCTTTAAGATGGAGGGATTATGAAATGTAGATGACTGACAATTGTTATTAACTACTCTTGTTCTTTTCCTTTCTCTGGTCTTCCGGACCAAAAAATGTTTGGAAATAATACCTTTATTTCTGTGTCTTCCAGCTATTTTATCGCCTACTTTGATTTCACATTTGTGTAAAATATATATACGAATCGTTTCGGGATTATAACTAGAACCACCCCTCTCCCAGGGAACAGTGAAGCTTCGTACGGTTACGGTCTTTGTGTCCAGGTGTAGGTAGTCTGCATCTTCACAGACATGTCACTTTCACCGAGTCTCTCTGAGAAAGTGCTCAGATCGTTTTAGGGTGTTGGTGTGAGACTTTTTGTAGGAGATAGTCGTTCACACACGTCTTGTTCAAATACTGACTAAATTCTGTAAAATATTTCACGAATTTTTGCTTACAGGCAGCGAAGGAGTTTGAAACTGAGTTAAAAAAGGAACCTGATGCTTCTACTGATCCTCCAGTTGAGAAGGCCAGAGACATCAGTCAAGAAGAGAAGCAAGATGCGAGTGTCTCAAGCACAAAGGAGTCATAGACACTGATGGAGCCGTTAGCTAGGTTTTGTTATTATTCCAACATAGTCATTTTGCTAGAATTCTATAAAACTGCCCAAACCGATGGAGTGGAAGGAATTAGAATGATGAAGCACCCTTTGCCTTCAAGCCATCAATACGATCGAGCTCAGTACACTGATGTGTACGTTTTATTTACTTTATAGGATAATCAACTGAATTTTATCTTCTTTTTCGTAAATGCATATAATATTCTCAAACCATTTGTGCTTCTAATAAATAAAAGGAGAAAATAAGATTGAAATTTGGTGACCAAACAACAGAAAGCACAAGTAAATCGTGCAAGAGCTCATTGGCACACAAAACCACCTCTTGGCAGCGACGAAGCATCACATAGAAAATAACGTAATTTCTTTTGGCTAAGTATCACCTTTATTCACTTTGAAAGAAGAGGCAAAGTAGCTCGAATATATCTAAAAGCAGCAAAAGAATAGAAAGATAGAAAGAAGACAAATTGCTGAAAATCTCCTCTCCGTTGCTTTTTCCTCCTTTTAATCTTTAGCTTGCCCAATCAACTCTAGATATTGACAAAAAGATTTGAGTCCTTCTCGTACAAATAATCTTTCTCATTTGCGCTATAAGATGACAGTGCTATATCCTAAGTGATTTTCTTTTTTTTTTGTTTATGATCTTTTTCGCCTGGAATTACAAGCGAAAGAGATTTTATCATGAGTTTTCCCTTTACCACTCATATAGTATCTATGAATTCCCCTACAAACTCCAAAATTAATTACATAACTAGAGAATTTGCCGCTTCGTGCAGTTATGAAACAATATTATTAAATTTAAAAATATTTTTTATATAAAAATTTAGTCAGATAAAATATAATTTTTCAACTATATGAATAAGAAAATTAAGTGTACATATTGATAGAATCACTATATGGATTCTTTTAGTAGAATTATAAATTAAATGAACAATATATTTTCATACATTCTAATATTCTATGTGTGGGGAGAGATTTAACCTTAGTCTAATATAATTCAAATATATGTATTTAAGAACTTCTTTTATTTCATTTTTTACATTATTTTTCTTTCATTGTCCTTCTTTTTCTAACTTTTTCTATTCATTAATGTCACTCTATCATCTAGATGAACCATATTACCAACTTCCTCTTTATCCTTTGCGACTATTTTTTGTACTTCTTTTATCCCTCTTTTCTACCCTACTTTGGTACTGCCTTTATTTTAAACTTTTCCTCGTTCCTTTTTTTCTTTCCTCACCCTAAAAGGTACTTCCTTCGGTCTATAATAAGTGATCAATTTTTTTTTTGTCCAAAATAAGTGTCCATTTATATAATTACGAAAAAATTCAATTTATTCCAAAATTACCATTATATACGTATTCCTAAAAAGTCATTTACTCCTCACATTGAAAAGAGAAGTAAGTGCTACTATAACTATCCTACAACATTAAGAGTAGTTTAGTCACACTAATTATTTTTATCTAGAATTTTTTATTTTATAACAAGCCCTCGACTGACGTGACTGCTGACCCTGATACTATCCCCATCGACCTGAATAGCCATCCTGGTAACTCTGTATCGGAGGTGCACTAATCGGAGTTGAAGGTGCACTGTATACAAGTTGCTTGGGCTAAGATCCATAAGCATTGTGACTGCCTGAAGCACCATGGGTGACTTGTAGAGCTGACTGAACTGCATGACCCCATCAAAACATCGACCCATATGAAATATCTCAAACCATGATACTCATAATCAACATCCATAAGCATAAAAACAACGAATGCGCGAAGCGTATGATCATAACCATGGAGAAATGGATAGCACCATATACCACAAACGAGAAAGACCATAACCAAGGCGCAACCAACCATTCAATATCCTAAGAACCATCTTGCTCGAATTTCGCCATAAGGCCCAAACAGAACCACATTATTTGTGCAAATAACCAATAGATCACAACCCTGGAGAGCATAGAAGAGTAACACATAGATCATATCAGAACACGAACAAGCTTAACTTTAAACGAACGACACATCCCTCAACAATAGTTGTGCTAAGTCAACAAAAATGACCCGTTGTAGAATACATGTCCTCATTAGGCCTACTATTATCCTCCAAATCGATTCCCCCTTCCGAAATGAGTAGATAACCTTTACAAATATCCATTAAAACATATCCACAACACATACCATCAGCTGTAACTTCGCCATATCTTTGTAGTCCGTAACTAAGAAACAATCTACCTTTGAGACTCTCAGTCTCCAAATCCCAAGAATACAATTGTTTCCATATCTGATCCCGACTCGACCACCCAATTAACTAACTCATCTCTCAAGCACAATCACCCCACAACAAATACTTCCTAAATTCTTCCATGCCACATAGAAAATATCTGAACTTCAGTAGACCACCAACCAGGCGATTATTGTAACACCAGTTAAGCATCCGTAAGTCAAAATACAGTGCGCCTTCTGAAATGCGGTTTTCTCAGGTGGTATCAGATAGTATCAACATTCTTCTAAACATCTGAAACCATTCGTGCGGTCTAAAACTCATGACCTTACCTTCGAAATTGAACAGCAAACTTGTACATACAAACTTCAACCCCACATGACGCACTGCATCTATCAGGCCATCATATGAAACCACGAGAACCCCATTATCAACTCTAAGTCACAACCAAAATACATCCTCAATTAGCTTGAAACCATCCTTTGATCCTATGCAGGAGAAAATCACAATGCACAACAAACTCCCCGTGCCTGTAGAAAATATCCATCCTAAGTCATGGTAGAAATCATCAAGAACTCTACTAAACCCATTTGAACATAACCAAGCCATCGTGACTGAATTCCTCTGACTCAACCAAGTCACGCCAGTTGCTAAACCCCAAGAGTATTGCCATAAAATACCGGTAAAGCCTTGCCGGACCACAAGAACTAAAAGAATCGATCATACTCATTACCATGCTGATTCAACCTACTACTAAACTGACCTATTTCTTTGCGTTCCATCCAAATTGCCTTCAAGTTACACTTCTCCTTGCTAGAATGCCACGATCATTCCCCAAAGTTCACCATCGGAGATCCTAATATGAAACCATATCGTCTTAAAGTCCATGAGCCATTGTATGCTCTCTTAGTGCCCAAAATACGGCAACCAAGATAGCCACACTAAAGAGACCTTATGTGAATCTAAAGCGATTTCCTTAACCTCTCAAATGCTGAAATATAGAATCCATAATGATACAAAAATATCGCAAGTCCCAGCACCATCTAATGCAAATCTCAGATCTTAGCCTTATACAAATTCAAAATTTTTACAAATACCATATATGAATCTTGAACCCATTAGAACCTTCACAAAAGTCATCCACTCTGCTCCAATCTCAATTGCACCGCTCAAAATAGCCACACAACTCGTGTTCTTTTAACACACCGACATCCAAAGAAGTAACCCACATCTCTAAGCAACCAGTAAGTCCCTTTTTCTTAGCACATTATATCCGCCACAATTGGTATCCCAAATAATTCCAGGGCTTTCGATTGTCCAAAAGTATAATACATCATACATCCAAAAATCTTCTTTCCTCGAATCATCCCCAAAATCAAGCTCTTCAAGACATAACCGATCCACAAGTATGCCTCAGACCAAAACCAATACAACACATAAATATGCAACATGATCATCGATAGTCAATTCCCCCACTTGGCTCAAATCCATAGAGCAAATCATCTGATAACTCACATTACCCAAACTCTATTACTGTCATAATCCCGCAATAAAATTCAATTAAATCATTTATAAGCTCATGTAACACAAATCATAAAATACCTCAAATGATATGCTAAGCTTACATCCATCCTCGTGGCAGTCAAGCCAATTTTCCAAAGAGGTCCAAATCAAATTGCAACACCTATTACCCACTCGTAGGAAGAAACTCTCCATATATTTATCATTAGAATCACACAACCTCAGAACATCTCACAGGAGATAACCACCTGCTTAGCCTCAAACTAGCATCTCTTTATGCTCTTTCATGGCCACAGCCACTATATGATTACTAAATCTTCCCGAGTCTGAACTCGTCAACAAGACATAAGAATCTACTTTATCCTACAAATGAAAAACATGAAAGGTCCTTCAACACACTTATAACTTGAGACTGTGCGATACCTCAAGGTAGGAATCAAGCACTCAATAGTCCTTTTCACATCCCAAGAAAACTCTTCTTGTCACAGCCAAGCCATTTGAACACATCCCCTAGTCACATCATACTCATCATATAGCCATCCAACCACTCACCGAGCATAAATCTCATTCCTAAGGAAACAAAAGAACATATAAGTCCAACATCACATACTCATATAATTGAAACCACCGAGCGCAAGCTGTTGTTAAAACCTATCTGCAAGTCCTCCAGACTGGCCTATCTTCACAATATAGAAAACACATCTCGCATCTCATCTAGAGAATCACAAGCCGTCGATGCACAACTTATACCGGGTGCTCATATAACATATGAGTGAGTGGAAGAAATTCAAAGAGATATGTTTCAAGCTGAATCAATGTTGTACGATAAGGAAAAAAAGACAAAAATTTATCCTAGATCACCTGTAGCCTCTCAAAGATAGGTATGGACGTCACCATATCGAACCGCAAAACTCTACTAGACATTTTGTCACGACCCAATTTCCATACCCGGTCGTGATGGCGCCTCTCGAGAAGACAAGTCCAGCCAACAACCCCAAATACTTTTTACTGTAGCTATCGCACATAAATAAATAGAAATTTCGACTTATTGACATTTAAATCTATTAATATCATCCTATTACAACCCGACGGGGGTGTCACAAGTCATGAGCATCTAGAGAGTAAGGGTGCTACTAGTGGCCAACAAAGTATAGATAAATACAAGATAAAAACTGAAATACAAAATAAAGTATGGTGCCACGAACGCTAGCGGTCACCTGGCTCAACTACCACCATAAATTCTCCTGCCCTGCTAATAACCCGCTATCGGGTGAACAATACCTGCAACTGCACGCATGGTGCACGGAGAAAAATGAGTACTTCCAACTCAGTGGTAATAAAAGAGAATAATATCTGAGCGATAAGAAAACACGTATGGGCACACCAAAATGCTATACAAGACAGTACAATCCCTTTAAGAAAATCGTAATACGGTAAAAATTCTTTTGGAAAATATCAAGATCAGTTAAAAATATCACTTTGAAAATCTCTTTTACAAATATCCCTTTTTCTTTTTCAACAGCCAGCATATGAATACTATATCAGATAGAGCAATTGGCTCACAAATCGGCCCCTTGGGCACAACACTCCTCAATATGTAACACTAGGGTATCTGGTCAATAAGGCAAATAACAGTATGTATGCCAATGATATATGAGTGTTAATGTCATGCCACATAGTACAAACAGAAGTTAATGCAATGCAATCCATATGACCGCTGCGGCGTGCAACCCGATCCATTTGGGTACCCGCGCTCACTGTGGGGGTTCAGACTCCGAAGGGGCTCCTACAGCCCAAGCGCAAAAATGTTGCGCTGTGCAGTCCGATCCACATACATATTACTACGGCATGTAATCTGATCCATGCAATAAGCTACTGCGGCGTGCAGTCCGATCCGTGCATGTATATGCATATGCACACATAACACTCGAGGTCTAAAAACCTCCTCAAATCACTCCTCTTGCCCTCACATATGGCCCTCGGCCCCAATCAGTCCAAGAATTCAGGCATCAGTAAGAACAATAATACTCAACTCAAATGATAGTTCAAATATCGTTTAAAACTCCAAGTTTGAGAAAAATATAGATGAGTTCAAAACAGTGTAAATCACACAGACTGAGTTCAAATCATATTTCAAACAGTGAGGGAAACAGTGATGACATTTCATGTTCATAAAGAGTTCAAACAGTCAGCAATAAGCCTCAAGTATGGCAATGAGCCCAAATTATAATGATAACAACAAATTATTTGCAAATACGCGGTAAAAACCAACAACCAGAACTGACCAAGTCACGATCCCCAATGGTGCTCTACCCCACGCTCAGGTCTAGCGTGCAAGTCACCTCGATACATCGCTAAGATGTACAAATTCGGGGTTTCAAACCCTCAGGATATCATTCCCAAGTATTACTCACCTTGAACCGGCGTAAACTCAAGCCCGCGACTCCTTTGCTCCTCAAACCGGCCTCCACACACGTCGAAACTAGCCAAAATGAGTACAAATATATCATAATAGGCTAATGGAACAAAACCCAATCGAAAGAACTCAAAAAATACCAAAAAACACGAAATTGGCAAAACCCGAGCCCAGGCCCACGTATCGAAAAATTTCAAAATTCACATTTTTGGAATCTTCGTCTTGCCACGAGTCCGTACATACTAAGAACTCCCAAATCGGACCACAAATGGCCCCTCAAATCCCAAATTTAAAGTTTTCGCTCCAAGCCCTAATTTCTTGATTTTTAGCCATTAAATCATGAATTCCATGGATGATTATTGTATAAAAATATGTATTTAACTCATAAAACTTACCTCCAATGATTTCCCATCGAAATCCCTTCAATTCTCGTCCAAAAGCTCTCAAGAATGACCAAAAATGGTGAAAAAATGGGTTATTTTTGCGACTGAAATGTTATTAACATTCTTTTCGGGTACTGTAGCTAACACTATGTGATCGCATAGAACAAAATTTCCGGGCACTGTAGCTAAGTCTATGCGATTTCATAGAACAAAATCCTGGGTACTGTAGCTAACACTATGCGATTGCGTTAGAGCATTGCGATCACATAGAACAAAATTCTCTGCAATTTTTCTGCTACATTTTTCAACTCAAAAATTCTCGTTAGCCATCCGAAATCACCCCGAGGCCCCCGGGACCTAAACCAAAAATACCAATACATTCTATAACGCTATTCAAACTTGTTCCAATCGTCAAAACACATTCAACAACACTACAATTATTAAATTACCACGGATTCAAGCCTAAATTAATCAAATCCTTCCAAAACTCACATTCGATTTGAAACCCAACCAAACGACTTCCGAATGACCTGAAATTTTGCAAACAAGTTTAAAATAACCTAACGAAGCTACTGCAACTCTAGAGTTCCAATCTGACTCTTGGATCAAAATATCACCTATCAACCGGAATCCGCCAAAATTTAAACTTCGCCAAAATAGGACCAAAATTACTTCCGATCACACTTCTAAGCCTTAAATCATCACCCGGAGCTATCCGAATCATCGGAATTCAATTTCGAGCCCTCTAACTCACTAGTCAATGTCCGGTTGACTTTTCCAACTTAAGTCTTCTTAAAAGAGACTAAGTGTCTCATTTCTTATCAAAGTCACTCCAAATCAATTCTAACACACCCAATACCGGTAATAAAAAATAAGGAGGCATAAAATTGGAAGATCGGGGTAGTAACTCACGAGACGACGGGTCGGGTCGTCACATTTTCCCCAACTTAAACAAACGCTCGTCCTCGAGCGGACCCATAGTTGTTTTAGAAATTCACCAATAGCTGAATAATTTTACCGTACATATAACCCGGGGTGACCTCACGTCACCCTATCTCATATAGGTCCGACCACACAATATAGCTGAATTTTCACAATCCATCTAGTCCATAAACCATACAACTTTATTTCACCTTCTGAGATCTTACACAAGATCAGAACCTCACATGTTTACTCAGAATAAACTCGAACCAGTTGTATTAACCCATAACTGCAACCTCGACCGCAATCATATGATATATCACATAACTCCAACACATGCAGTGATAATTTTCATCCACAACAGCTGCCCACGGCAACCAAATATCGATAGAAAACCGTTTTATTAGCTAGAGTCTTATTCCAACACTTTTAATATTGTCAATGGTAAATAAAACACGCGTTAAACCATATCCATTCCTCAGGTCACCCATACACGAAGCCACTTTCTTCTTAAATAACACCACAACATATTTTCGGGCCAAACTTCAATATAAACTCTTTAGTTAGTCAAAATCACATATGTTCGCATTCATTAAAGACTCCAACAATTATCTCGAATCCAACGCACCACTCTGGTGATATGGCACCTCATCACAGGACTAAACCATAACTTTCCTAATCCACGCACCAGCATGGAATAGTCTGAACATACTTGAATTGGAACAAATGACTCATACGAAAGAGCTATACCTTAAACTCATCAATACCATTACAACACAAGACTGAGACCACATCTCACATTATAGAAATAGAACACCTAAATCTATCCCGAAAGGTCATAACCAATTCCCCATTTACCGACAAACACTCAATTACTTTTCCCGCTCGACTTTCTCTATGAGTACTCAATAGAAGCGTACCACGTGTACCTATGTCCAACAATTCATGACATCTCACAGCACAGAAAAACAGTTCATAGCTCTCCCCAAATCATTAACAAGTCCAAAAGCAATCGAATCAACCTATCCCTTAACAATACAACTCGGGACTAACCATGCTAACTCAAGTTAAATACGTGGTCAATCAGCTTATCAACAAACTCATTATCAAGAAGCCTGAAGTTGCTCTTTCCACTACTATAGCTCATGGCAGAGTTGTACGATACGGTGTCCGGCACCAAAGAAATACTAAAATCCATAATTTCGTCCGGCGACATGCCCAGCCACAATGAACGCATCCGAAAAGTTCCTCAATACTGGAACTGAATCAATGGTAGAAAACTTCTGTGCTAACATCTGCCTTAAGGCCCAATTTAAGAAAGGCAATCATTCCCAGCCATCCGCTAGTCTGTGGCACACAAGCATTCAGCTAGAACATAGTCCGATGCACCTAACCACGCAACCTGTGGCATTTTTGGCATAGCCCCTAATGTAATAGTTCAAAATCATCCAACACTAAGGCAACCAGTCTAAATTCCAACATCACAATATAGCCTATATCTCAGAGCTCCATATAACACACAAATCATTATATGTGATCCCAGTTTCCACCGTGCGAATACATGCACACATTTGATACCCAATCATTCCACAACAGATACTCAATATTTCTCATAACATACTCGAATAACATAAGAACTTTTATATCCCTTACGCGCCGTAGACATCGATGTACTCAACTAGTCAAGAACTTTCATTGATCCCATCTAGAAGAAAAATCATTACACATCCCATGATCTGCATGACATACATAGGTCTTGTTCATTTTCTTACAATATTGACACGATGGATGAGACCTGTACATATTCATAACTACTACCGAAACAACAATTCATTAGTTCTATACTCTTGGTAAGAACTATCACCTCATTTTGAGCCAAAAAATGGTCTTAGCTCTTTAATTTTAATTCATATACTCATATTGCACTGATCTCAAATTCAATGATCTCGTCTTACCCGGTACGAACTGTTTGGGCAATAAGCCACTCCAGACATAATTATAAGTTGCATATGATGCCCCAACGTGCCAATAGGCTACCAATTCGAACGCAATACAAAAGAAAACGAACTTTGGAAGGAATTATCGATCCCACACATTAATACAGACTTCCCTGGGAACACAGGAAGCAAGGCATACAAGGATAGCATATAGAAACTATACTTGATTTCATACCGTTGCGGTGTGCAACCCGATCCAGATAACATACCCATGGCAGCGTGCCACCCGATCCATATATAGATCTCACATAAGGAGATGCACATCGAGCCAAATCTACTCATTATAACGTAATATCAAATATCGGTCATAAGCATGCTAAGTGCATCATAACATCTCTGAGGGCATATAGCGTTATAGCTACAAAAATCAAGCACAACTAAGGTGCAATATACAATTTGAATTTCAAGATCCAAGATGCTCATATAACATCATTCCTACGCGGATTCTCAACACATAGCAATTTCTCAAGCCGTCTCACAACTCAAAAGCGTAATGCATCACTACGTGAAATATCTGACAATGAAACATCAACCTAACTACTCATCTATGAGGACCGCATTACAGAAATGCACACATCTGGCCTGATATAGAGCCATTATTCACATTAAATCTATCCATCGACTTTATGTTGATTCTGATCACACTGAACTAGTCTGATAACCTTTCAAAGGTCCATAATAACTCCTATCTTCCTCATAACACACAAGAGCAACCATCACAATTGGGGTAATCCTCCCCAGTTCACAACTCAATCGGCCAAGTACCCTTCCGGCACGAATCTTCAATTTAACAACACTATTACAACCTTCATACTTGGTTTGCATCATTAATCAATCAAGTGATCATATGTTACACTTATATAATATTCTTGTGGGACACACTCCCACAACCTACTACAACAATATCTGGAGCGTACCTCCAAACCACCGGTCGCCTTAATGCTAAAAAGCGATCAAGAATAATTAACCAGGGCGCAAAGACCTTTCTGCGCAACACTGTTCTCAAGTAATACTGAAGACAATAACAATTTACCTTAACAATTGAAACTTTTTCCTGCTCATCCGATTTCATGACATCTTTGTCAAAATTTTCCTTCGCTCGTGCCATTCTCAGCCCAATTTCTGCAACAAAAACTGGTTCTCCATACCTTAAAACCGAACCAACATAGCACATAACCTTGCAACCAACTAATCAGTAGCAACCTCCCCAACATGGCTCTAAGCCATCCATCAGATCACATTTAATAACACAAAATACTTTTACTCTAATGATGCCGCAATATTATAGTGATTAAACTTACTCTTTCACAAGCTTGTGACACGAATCATCAGAAATTTTAACTCTTCTGCAATTCTTGCATTCATTCACACAACAATTGATCCCACTCCTTAGGCGACAATATTTTTAACTAAGTCCCAACTTTTTCAAAAATTTCGGCAGAGTCTCCTTTGTAATTGGGCCTATCCACCTACCAGAGAATCACCAAAACCATCCTAACAAAATATCCACAACTTGGCAAAGCATCACAATATATATCAATTACGTAAATCTCAATACCATATGTATTATACTATCTAAATTGATACATGGACATGCTTTCCACCTATTTGAATCATAACACATAGGAAATACCTTTCAACCCTCAATTATGTGGGCTATTCCACCAAGTAAGAACATTTTCTTTCCTTAATAATTTTTGTATACCTTCCTTTGCCATACACATTACACAGTACCAACATACTCATTACATAGCTATCCAGTCGCGATCTCGGCTAATAGGGACCATACTGAACATATAAGTTAAAATCACTTGTCCACACAATCAGCACCTCGGTGCTCAAGCCATAGGCAATGATCCGGGCTCAAGTCCTCCAAACTGGCCCAACATCAAACGCACGAAGATTACATCTCGCCTCAATCGGGGAATCACAAGACATCAAGGCACATATACTACTAAGCGCTCGCGTGCGCATACTTACGTATGGAAGGAATTTCAAGAAGTATATCTCCAGCTGAATCAAGTACGCATGATAAGAATTCCAAGAAAGTGAAGTTTTTCCTAAAGGTTTTGTAGCCTCCCGAGGATAAATACAGACGTCTCTGTACCGATCCGTGAGACTCTACTAAACCTGCTCATGACTCGTGAGACCTAGTAACCTAGGCTCTAATACCAACTTGTCGCGACCCAATTTCCATACCCGGTCGTGATGGCGCCTCTCGATAAGACAAGGCCAGCCAACAACCCCAAATCCTTTTTATTACAACTATTGAACTGTCACGACCCCAAATCTGGTCGTGATGGCGCCCAGCACATTGCTAAGCCAGCCTGACCAATCCATATCAACCACGGAGCTAGAAGCTCTCTTTAACCCATTTAAGCAAATTAATTCACGAAATAACAACAATACATGTAACGAAAACGGGAAACCAAGTCCCATAATACATCAACTCCCATAGACCAAGGGTCAAGAGTCATGAGCCTCTACTGAACGTAAGTGTATAAAGGTTTACAAAAATACCAAGTGCGGAAAGAAATGTCAATACAAAATCAAAAGACAATAGGAAGGAATATCGGGTCCTGCGGACTCTGCAGCCTACCTCGAATATCCACAAACGTCGCCTCGCACAGCTACTGGATCACTGCTGAGAGGTACCTGGATCCGCACACAAGGTGCAGGGAGTAAAATGAGTACTGCCAGACTCAGTGGTAATAAACAAGGGTAAGACAGCGCAGATAAGAAATCCGCAATAAAGCACTATGTAAAGCTATAATCAACTACCCTGTCATAGAATCAATCTTCACTGTACCTGTACCAACAAATACCAATAAATAGCATAACAGCTAGCGGATGTAGCTAAATGCAATGCAATGCATGATATGACCGCTACGGCGTGTAGCCCGACTCCAATTTTGGGTACCCGTGCTCACTGTGGGGGTTCAGACTCCGGAGGGGCTCCTACAGCCCAAGCACATCTCATAGAGATATTCCCGCGGCGTGCAGTCCGATCCAACATATATCTCGCTGCGGCGTGCAGCCCGATCCACTACTAGTCAGCTAATATGCAAATACAGCCTCGCAGGCTCAAAAGTAGTTTTTGAAAACTCTTTTTATCATTTTTCAGTTGGAAAACAGTAATATCAAGTTCCAGAGATTGGAATTAGCATAATAACAAAAATAGCTGCGGACTAGTAGTAAACTAGCATGTCTATATGATAAGACAATGATAACGATCCTCGCGGGATCCAATAACTGGCTCACGGCCCACATGTATACTCAACCGCCCAAGAAGGGGGTTCCTCGGCTCAAGAGTGGCCATTATCACAATATATATATATATATATGCAACCATCCGAGAAGGAGGTTCGACGGCTCGAGAATAGCCAATAATACAGTATCAACAAGTCGGACTAATATATAGTCTCCAGTTCATGATCGACCCCGCACTCTCAAGAATGTGCGTGTCTCGCCGCTATACAGCGTCACAAAGTGGTATACCGGGGTTTCGAACCCGCTGGTCATCACCCACATCTATTACTCACCTCAATACGGCGCGATGACTACTCCGCAATGCCCTTGCCACGAGAATCAAGCTCCGCACGCGTAGAATCTGATCAAATACAGTAGAAATACAACAAATTAGGCCAATGGGACGACACCCAATCAATACAACTCAATTTACATCAAAATTCCCAAGGTTGTCAAAACCCGACTTTCGGTACGCTTATCGAAAAATCACGAAAGTCACATATTCGGAACCCTCATCTCAATACGAGTCTAAGCATATCAATTTTACCAAATTCGGACTCCATTTGCCCATTCAAAACCTTGATTTTCTAAAGTTCAAGCCTAGGGCTAAATCCTCCATACATTACCCCAAATTCCTCCATTTTCATGATATAATTGCATAATATTATCAATACTAATCATAGTTTAAGTCCATAGTTGATTACCTGATGATTTCCCTTGAATTTCTCTTCAAAATTGCCCAAATCGCCTCTAAAGCCGAGACCCAAATGTGTGAAATGTTCTGAAATTTTTCTAACTTCCGATACACTTAACTTACAACGATTTTCGCTTCTGCGGAAGAATTTCCGCTCCTACGAGTCCGTATCCGTGACCAAAGGGTCGCTTCAGCGGTTTCCAGGCCTGGCCGGCCATTTCCGCTTCTGCGAGCAAAGGGCCGCTTAAGCGGGCCCGCTTCTGCGAAGGAACATCCGCATTCGCGGAAACATCCGCCTCTGCGCACTGTTTACCGCTTCTGCGGTCTCGCCCAAGCGGTCGAGTGTCCGCTTCTGCGGACCATGCCCATTTTCTCCCCATTCCGCTTCTGCGATCAGTGGCTCGCACCAGCGATGCCACTTCAGCGGAATGTCTTCCGCTTCTGCGTAACCAGCCGCTCTTGCGCCCCTCGTCTGCTTCTGCGGACTCGCTCCTGCGTCCAAAATTCCGTAGGAGCGGAAACAACAGAAACAGAATCCCAACCTGCAATTCTTCCACAATTTCTCCCCGTTTAACCATCCGAAAACACCCCGAGGCCCCCGGGACCTCATCCAAACATACCAACACATCTTAATACCTTATTCGAAATTGCTCCAATCCTCAAAACACGTCTAACAACATCAAAACCCATAATTCGCATCGAATTCAAGCCTAAATTCCTTAAAACATTCCAAATTACACATTCAATCAAAAAAACCCGACCAAACGATGTCCGAATGACCTGAAATTTTGCAGGCACATCCAAAATCACCTAACGGAGCTACTGCAACTGTCGGAATCCCATTCTGACTCCCGGATCAAAATCTCACCTACCGTTCGGATTTCGCCAAAATTCAACCTTAGCCAATTCGAGCCTAATTCTACACCGGGCCTCCAAATTAAATTCCGATCGCTCCCCTAAGTCACAAATCACCTCCCGGAACTAACCGAATCATTAGAATTCGATTCCGAGCCCTCTAACCAAATAGTCAACTCCGGGTTGACTTTCCTTATTCAAGTTTCCTTCACAAAGGCTATATGCCTCATTTTCAATCCAATTCACTCCTAACTCACCCGATAGGCTTTAACACCGATATAAAATCATAAAACATGTATTTACAACATAACGGGGTGGTAATTCTCGTGACGACGGGCCGGGTCGTCACATTCTCCCCTCTTAAGCAAACGCTCGTCCTCGAGCGGGTCAAGAAACATACCTGAAGTCTCAAACAAGTGAGGATATCTGCTCCGCATCTCCCGCTCGGTCTCCCAAGTGGCCTCCTCCACGGGTCGACCTCTCCACTGAACCTTAACCGATGCAATCTCCTTAGACCTCAATTTTCTCACCTGACGTCCCAAAATGGCAATAGGCTCCACATCATAGGATAGATCACCATCAAACTGAATGGTATTGAAGTCTAATACATGAGACGGATCTCCAATGTACTTCCGGAGCATAGACACATGGAATATCGGATGAACGCTGGATAAGCTGGGCGGCAAGGCCAACTCATATGCCACCTCTCCAACTCTCCTAAGTATCTCAAAAGGACCAATGTACCCGGGACTCAACTTTCCTTTCTTCCCAAACCTCATGACACCCTTCATAGGTGAAATCTTCAACAATACTCTGTCACCAACCATGAAAGACAACTCTCGAACTCTACGGTCCGCATAACTCTTCTGACGAGACTGTGCTGTACGAAGTCTCTCCTGGATCAACTTTGCTCTATCTAGAGCATCCTGGACTAACTCAGTCCCTATCAATCTAACCTCACCAGGCTCAAACCATCCCACGGGGGATCTACACCGCCTGCCATACAATGCCTCATACGGGGCCATCTGAATACTCGACTGATAACTGTTGTTGTAGGCAAACTCGGCAAGTGGTAGGAACTCATCCCACGAACCACCAAAATCAATCACACAAGCTCGCAACATATCCTCCAAGATCTGAATAGTGCGCTCAGACTGCCCATATGTCTGGGGTGAAATGTTGTACTCAACTCAACCCGTGTACCCATCTCTCGCCGAAATGCTCTCCAAAACTGAGAAGTGAACTGAGTACCCCTGTCGGATATGATAGACACCGGGACTCCATGCAACCGAACAATCTCTCGAATAAAGATCGATGCCAACCGCTCCGATGAGTAGGTAGTACTAACTGGAATGAAGTGAGCTGACTTGGTCAGCCTATCCACAATCACCCAAACAGAATCAAACTTCCTTGCTGTCCGAGGGAGTCCAGTAACAAAGTCCATAGTGATCCTCTCCCATTTCCACTCAGGAATAACAATGCGCTGAAATACGCCACCGGGCCTCTGATGCTCGTACTTAACCTGCTGACAGTTGAGGCACCGTGCTACATGTCCGACAATGTCCATTTTCATCTTTCTCCACCAATAGTGCTGTTTCAAATCTTGATACATCTTCGCGGCTCCTGGATGGATAGAATACCGCGAGCTATGGGCCTCCTCCAGAATCAACTCAAGAAGGCCATCAGCATTGGGCACACATATCCGATCCTGCATCCTCAATATGCCGTCACTATCAATGGTGACATCTCTAACATCATCATGCTGAACTCTGTCCCTAAGGACAGCCAAGTGTGGATCATCATACTTGCGCTCACGAATACGATCATATAGAGAAGACCGAGATACAACACAAGCCAACACCCTGCTGGGCTCCGAAATATCTAACCTCACTAGCCGATTGGCTAGCACTTGAACATCATAAGCAAATGATCTCTCCTCAGCTGGAATATATGCCAAGCTCCCCATACTGACCGCCTTCCGGCTCAAAGCATCGGCCACCACATTTGCCTTCCCCGGATGATATAATATAGTAATGTCATAATCCTTCAGCAATTCTAGCCATCTCCGCTGTCTCAAATTAAGGTCTTTCTGTTTGAACAAGTGCCGGAGACTACGATGGTCGGTATACACCTCACAAGACACACCGTACAAATAGTGCCTCCAAATCTTCAAGGCATGAACAATGGCGGCTAGCTCCAAGTCATGAACAGGATAGTTCTTCTCACGTGGCTTCAACTGCCGAGAAGCATAAGCAATTACCTTTCCTTCCTGCATCAACACACAACCTATCCCCACCCTCGAGGCATCACAATATACTATATGAACCTGAAGCTGATGGCAACACTAATACTAGAGCTGTGGTCAAAGCTGTCTTGAGCATTCGAAAGCTCTCCTCGCACTCATCCGACCACAACTCGTACTTGGAGAATTTAGCATACAACTTCTGGATGAAAATCCCTGAACAAACCGGCGATAATATCCCGCCAAACCAAGAAAACTCCCGATCTCTGTAGCTGAGGTCGGTCTAGGCCAACTCTGCACCGCCTCTATCTTTTTCTGATCAACCTGAATACCATCACGAGACACCACATGTCCCATAAATGCTACGGACTCGAGCCAAAACTCGCACTTGGAGAATTTAGCATATAGCTTCTCCTCTCTCAATCTCTGCAACACAATACTCAAATGCTGAGCATGCTCCTCCCGACTACGGGAGTAGACTAGAATGTCATCAATGAACACAATCACAAATGAATCCAAATAAGGCCTGAACACGCTGTTCATCAGATGCATAAATGCTGCTGGGGCGTTAGTCAGCCCAAACGACATCACAAGAAACTCATAATGACCATATCGGGTCCTAAATGCAGTTTTCATAATATCCGAATCCCTGATCTTAAGCTGATAATTGCCTGAACGAAGATCGATCTTAGAAAACACCCTCGCACCCTGTAACTGATCAAACAAATTATCTATGCGCGGTAGAGGGTACTTGTTCTTCACCGTCACTTTGTTCAATTGCCTATAATCAATACACATTCGCATGGAACCATCTTTCTTTTTAACAAATAATACCGGCGCACCCCACGGAGACACACTAGGGCGGATGAAACCCTTATCCAGAAGCTCTTGAAGTTGCTCTTTCAGTTCTTTCAACTCAGCTGGTGCCATCCGATAAAGAGGAATGGATATGGGCTGAGTGCCCGGCACCAAGTCAATGCCAAAATCAATATCCCCGTCCGGCGGCATGCCCGGCAGGTCTGAGGGAAATACATCTGGGAAGTCCCTCACAACAGGTACAGAATCAATGCTAGGAGACTCAGCTCCCACATCTCTCACAAAAGCTAAGTACGATAAACACCCTTTTTCAACCATCTTCTGAGCTTTTAGGAACGAAATAACACGGCTAGGGACGAAATCGGTCGAACCCCGCCACTCAATCCGAGAAATACCAGGAATGGCCAACGTAACTGTCTTAGCATGACAGTCCAATATAGCATGGTACGGAGACAACCAGTCCATACCCAATATAACATCAAAGTCCACCATCCCCAACAATAACAAGTCTGCCTGGGTCTCCAGACCCCCAATAGATATAACACAGGATCTATAGACATGATCCACAACAATCGTATCACCCACGGGGGTGGATACATGAACAAGTAAATCAAGACTACCACGAGTTGCACCCAAATAATGTGCAAAATAAGAGGACACGTAAGAATATGTGGACCCCGGATCAAATAGGACAGAGGCATCTCTCGTGACGGACGTAAATGATACACGTAATCACGAGCATCGGAGGCAACCGCATCACGCCTATCACGAAGTGCATAGAACCGTGCCTCGCCTCTCCACCGGATCTCTCCTCGCCCCGGGGCGACCACGAGAAGACCGACCTCCACCTCTACTAGACCGAGATGGTGCTGAAGAGGAGGGCTGATCCCTCTGCTGAGTCCCGCCCCTACGTAGTCGAGGGCAATGTCTCCTCACGTGGCCAAACTCACCACACTCATAACATGTACTCGGTACCGGGAGAAGTAGGTGCCGCACTCGGGCCGGGAGGGCACCAAGCGATGACCGACCCTGGCCGAAACCCCTATCGACCACGACCATGCGAACCTCCGCTCCGCTCCGGGCGGCCCGAATGAGAAGGTCTAGACGAGCGACCTCGCTCCGCCGGGAATGCCCTCTAGATGGAGCACCGCCGAAACTGCGAACCGCGAGGCCTCTCGGCCTCCCGCTCCTCTCTCTCTCGGCGACGATCCGCCTCAATGGAGCGTGCCATATCGGCTACCTGCTCAAACGATGATGACAGAACTCGCTCGCCGGTCATAAGAATACGGATAGAGTAGTTGAGGCCATCAATGAACCTCCTGATCCTCTCCCTATCAGTGGGGATCATCCATGTGGCATGCCTAGCCAACCGAGTGAATCTAAGCTCATACTGGGTCACAGACATGTCGCCCTGAATCAACCACTCGAACTGGCGACGTAGCTCCTCGCGACGAGATTGAGGTACATATTTCTCTAGAAAGAGAGTAGAGAACTGCTGCCATGTGAGAGGTGTTGCTCTTGCAAGCCTACGCCTCTCAAACTCCTCCCACCAATCAAATGCGGGACCGGTGAACTGAAATGTAGTAAATGAAACTCCGCCGGACTCCAGAATACCAGCCGTACGCAGCATCTTTCGACACTTATCCAAGAAACCCCGGGCATCCTCTCCCTCAACGCCACCGAAACGGGGTGGTCGAAGTCTACCAAATCTCTCGAGACGACGCCGCTCGTCATCGGGCATAACCTCGAACCATATGCTCTGGAGCCGGAGCCGGGGCAACCGGAGGAATAACCGGTGCAACCACTTGAGCGGGGACCGCCTCGGCGTCTCGAAGTCCCCGAACAACCGGGTCGGTGTGCGAGCTGCAGGGGTCTGCTGACCACCCCCTGACTGAGATGTTGCTACAATAGCGGTAGCCGAAACTACCCGAGCCAAACCGGAACACACCGATAATATTTGAGCGAGAGTCTCCCGAAGACCGAGAATAGCAATAGATATAGTCCGGCCCCTGAACTGGGACTGCTGGAGCATCAACCACTGGGGGCTGCTCCTGAATTGGTACAACGGGCGGGTCAGCTGGCATTGCCTCGGCCGCCCTACCTCTACCTCTAGCACGACCGCGCCCACGACCTCTAACAGGTGGCAATGGAGGTCGTCCACCTCGTCCTGATGCTCGTGTTCTCGCCATCTGCGAGAGAATAGAATATAGAAGTTCAGTTCTCAGAACAACAAGATCGCACGACAGAGTTCAAGAAAAGTGAAGTTTTCCTAAAGGTTCGCAGCCTCCCGAGGATAAGTACAGGCGTCCCCGTACCGATCCACAAGACTCTACTAACCGGCTCAAGACTCACGAGGCCTAGTAAACCTAGGCTTTGATACCAACTTGTCACGACCCCAAATCCGGTCGTGATGGCGCCCAGCACATTGCTAAGCCAGCCTGACCAATCAATATCAACCACGGAGCTAGAAGCTCTCTTTAACTCATTTAAGCAAATTAATTCACGAAATAACAGCAATACATGTAACGAAAACGGAAACCAAGTCCCATAATACATCAACTCCCATAGACCAAGGGTCAAGAGTCATGAGCCTCTAAAGAACATAAGTGTATAAAGGTTACAAAAATACCAAGTGCGGAAAGAAATGTCAATACAAAATCAAAAGACAATAGGAAGGAATATCGGGTCCTGCGGACTCTGCAGCTACCTCGAATATCCACAAACGTCGCCTCGCACAGCTACTGGATCACTGCTGAGAGGTACCTGGATCTGCACACAAGGTGCAGGGAGTAAAATGAGTACTGCCAGACTCAGTGGTAATAAACAAGGGTAAGACAGCGCAGATAAGAAATCCGCAATAAAGCACTATGTAAAGCTATAATCGGCTACCCTGTCATAGAATCAATCTTCACTGTACCTGTTCCAACAATTACCAATAAATAGCATAACAGCTAGCGGATGTAGCTAAATGCAATGCAATGCATGATATGACCGCTACGGCGTGTAGCCCGACTCCAATTTTGGGTACCCGTGCTCACTGTGGGGGTTCAGACTCCGGAGGGGCTCCTACAGCCCAAGCACATCTCATAGAGATATTCCGGCGGCGTGCAGTCCGATCCAACATATATCTCGCTGCGGCGTGCAGCCCGATCCACTACTAGTCAGCTAATATGCAGATACAGCCTCGCAGGCTCAAAAGTAGTTTTTGAAAACTCTTTTATCATTTTTCAGTTGGAAAACAGTAATATCAAGTTCCGGAGATTGGAATTAGCATAATAACAAAAATAGCTGCGGACTAGTAGTAAACTAGCATGTCTATATGATAAGACAATGATAACGATCCTCGCGGGATCCAATAACTAGCTCACGGCCCACATGTATACTCAACCGCCCAAGAAGGGGGTTCCTCGGCTCAAGAGTGGCCATTATCACAATATATATATATATATATACATATATATATATATATATATATGCAACCATCCGAGAAGGAGATTCGACGGCTCGAGAATAGCTAATAATACAGAGTATCAACAGGTCGGACTAATATATAGTCTCCAGTTCACAATCGACCCCACACTCACATGAGAGTGCGTGTCTCGCTGCTATACAGCGTCACAAAGTGGTATACCGGGGTTTCGAACCCGCCGGTCATCACCCACATCTATTACTCACCTCAATACGGCGCGATGACTACTCCGCAATGCCCTTGCCACGAGAATCAAGCTCCGCACGCGTAGAATCCGATCAAATACAGTAGAAATACAACAAATTAGGCCAATGGGACGACACCCAATCAATACAACTCAATTTACATCAAAATTCCCAAGGTTGTCAAAACCCGACTTTCGGTACGCTTATCGAAAAATCACAAAAGTCACATATTCGGAACCCTCATCTCAATACGAGTCTAAGCATATCAATTTTACCAAATTCGGACTCCATTTGCCCATTCAAAACCTTAATTTTCTAAAGTTCAAGCCTAGGGCTAAATCCTCCATACATTACCCCAAATTCCTCCATTTTCATGATATAATTGCATAATATTATCAATACTAATCATAGTTTAAGTCCATAGTTGATTACCCGATGATTTCCCTTGAATTTCTCTTCAAAATCGCCCAAATCGCCTCTAAAGCCGAGACCCAAATGTGTGAAATGTTCTGAAATTTTTCTAACTTCTCATACACTTAACTTACAGCGATTTTCGCTTCTGCGGAAGAATTTCCGCTCCTACGAGTCCGTATCCGCGACCAAAGGGTCGCTTCAGCGATTCCAGGCCTAGCCGGCCAATTCCGCTTCTGCGAGCAAAGGGCCGCTTAAGTGGGCCCGCTTCTGCGAAGAAACTTCCGCTTCTGCGGAAACATCCGCTTCTGCGCACCATAGTCCGCTTCTGCTGACTCGCCCAGGCGGTCAAATGTTCCGCTTCTGCGGACCATGCCTATTTTCTCCCCTTCGCTTCTGCGATCACTGGCTCGCACCAGCGATGCCGCTTCAGCGGAATGACTTCCACTTCTGCGTAACCAGCCGCTCCTGCGCACCTCGTCCGCTTCTGCGGACTCGGTCCTGCGTCCAAAATTCCGCAGGAGCGGAAACAACAGAAACAGGATCCCAACCTGCAATTTCCATGATTTTTCTTCCGTTTAACCATCCGAAAACACCCCGAGGCCCCCGGGACCTCATCCAAACCTACCAACACATCTTAATACCTTATTCGAACTTGCTCCAATCCTCAAAACACGTCTAACAACATCAAAACCCATAATTCGCATCGAATTCAAGCCTAAATTCCTTAAAACATTCCAAATTACACATTCAATCAAAAAACCCGACCAAACGACGTCCGAATGACCTGAAATTTTGCAGGCAACATCCAAAATCACCTAACGGAGCTACTGCAACTGTCGGAATCCCATTCCGACTCCCGGATCAAAATCTCACCTACCGTTCGGATTTCGCCAAAATTCAACCTTAGCCAATTCGAGCCTAATTCTACACCGGGCCTCCAAATTAAATTCCGATCGCTCCCCTAAGTCACAAATCACCTCCCGGAACTAACCGAATCATCGAATTCGATTCCGAGCCCTCTAACCAAATAGTCAACTCCGGGTTGACTTTCCTTATTCAAGTTTCCTTCACAAAGGCTATATGCCTCATTTTCAATCAAATTCACTCCTAACTCACCCGATAGGCTTTAACACTGATATAAAATCATAAAACATGTATTTACAACATAACGGGGTGGTAATTCTCGTGACGACGGGCCGGGTTGTCACATGAACATAAATAAATAGAAATTTCGACTTATTGACATTTAAATCGATTAATATCATCCTATTACAACCCGACCGGTGTGTCATAAGTCATGAGCATCTAGAGAGTAAGGGCGCTACTAGTGGCCAACAAAGTATAGATAAATACAAGATAAAAACAGAAATACAAAATAAAGTATGGTGCCACGAACGCTAGCGGTCACCTGGCTCAACTACCACCATAAATTCTTCTTCCCTGCTAATAACCGCTATCGGGTGAACAATACCTACAACGGCACGCATGGTGCATGGAGAAAAGTGAGTACTTCCAACTCAGTGGTAATAAAAGAGAATAATATCTGAGCGATAAGAAAACACGTATGGGCACACCAAAATGCTATACAAGACAGTACAATCCCTTTAAGAAAATCGTAATACGGTAAAAATTCTTTTGGAAAATATCAAGATCAGTTAAAAATATCACTTTGAAAATCTCTTTTACAAATATCCGTTTTTCTTTTTCAACAGCCAGCATATGAATACTATATCAGATAGAGCAATTGGCTCACAAATCGGCCCCTCGGGGACATCACTCATCAATATGTAACACTAGGGTATCTGGTCAATAATGCAAATAACAGTATGTATGCCAATGATATATGAGTGCTAATGTCATGCCACGTAGTACAAATAGAAGTGAATGTAATGCAATGCATATGACCGCTGCGGCGTGCAGCCCGATCCATTTGGGTACCCGCACTCACTGTGGGGATTCAGACTCCGGAGGGGCTCCTACAGCCCATGCGCAAAAATACTGCGTCGTGCAGTCCGATCCACATACATATTACTGCGACGTGCAGTCCGATCCACATACATATTACTGTGGCGTGCAGTCCGATCCATCCATGTATATGCATATGCACACATAACACTCAAGGCCTCAGAACCTCCTCAAATCACTCCTCTTGCCCTCACATATGGCCCTCGGCCCCAATCAGTCCAAGAATAGTCAAAAAGCCCCTCGGGCATGAGTAAAAACAATAATACTCAGCTCAAATGATAGTTCAAATATCGTTTAAAACTCCAAGTTTGAGAAAAATATAGCTGAGTTCAAAACAATGTAAATCACACGGACTAACCTAACGAAGCTACTGCAACTCTCTGAATTCCATTCTGACTCTCAGATCAAAATATCACCTATCAACCAGAATCCGCCAAAATTCAAACTTCGCCAAAATAGGATAACTTATTCACAAGACCTCCAAAATTACTTCTGATCGCGCTTCTAAGCCTTAAATCATCACCCGGAGCTAACCGAATTATCGAAATTCAATTTCGAGCCCTCTAACTCACTAGTCAACATCCGGTTGACTTTTTAAACTTAAGTCTTCTTAAAAGAGACTAAATGTCTCATTTCTTATCAAATTCACTCCAAATCAATTCTAACATACCAAATACCGGTAATGAAAAAAAGGGAGGCAGAAAATGGGAAGATCGGGGTAGTAACTCACGAGACAACGGGTCAGATTGTCACACATTTGCTCATGACTCGTAGAACTTATGAACCTAGGACTCTGATACGAACTTGTCATGACCCAAAGTCTTAACTATTCGTGATGGCGCCTAACCCAACCCACTAGTTAATCCAAAGGGAAAAAGGTCAAAATTGCCCCTGTACTATTGTCTATTAGTTGCTTGTGCCACCCGTTATATAGTTGGGCCATTCTTCCCCCTACCGTTAATGAACTTAAACTAATTGCCCCGACTCTAACGTCTATACACGCTAGCAGCTGACCACATAAAATTTATCCAAGTCAGCTGCCACATCAGCGGGCCTACAAATTTAAAAACCCACTACACCCATTTACATATCCCTCTCTAACCCGTGACCCATAACCCATTTTCCCACCAAATAAATATTATAGACCCGTCCAAATGTGCAAAGAGTGTCATTGGATCTGTAATACTTCGATAGAAATGAGAGAGAGAAGTGTGGAAGGTTCTAAAGAAACTCCAATTTTTTAGTGTTGAATGCTGTCAAGGTACAATTCCCCCCCCCCCCCCTCCAAAGCTGAATTTTTCTACTAGGTTGATATGTTTGTTGTTTATAAATGAAGTATTTTTATCTTAGGTTCGTATTTTTTATGTTAAAGTTAGGGTTTTTGGACTGTGCTTCGTGGTTTAGGGTTTTTCTTGTTTCAGATATGTGATTTATCGTTTAGGATGTTTCTTGTCTCAGATATTGACTGGATTTTTGTCGTTTGTGTTTACATGTGACTTTCACCTTTATACCCTAATTATTTGTCTGATTCTAGTGGTCGGTTAGGGTATATTGGTAGAATCGATGATATTTGGTACTTATTTTAGAAGACATTTCTCTTGTTTAGGATTTCAAGTATGTGTGGTCCCTTATGTATTTTATAGAAGGGTCGGTTAGCGTTTCTTTAACTGAAAAATTATTTTAGCTAATTCTTAATAGTTGACTTGTTGTTATTTGGTCCCATGTTTCAACTGCATTTACTTTGAAGATAATGCTCATGTGGGTCTCTTACATATATATATTTATTCCTTATTTTATTATGGTGGGACTCTAAATTTAATAGTTTATTATGTGGTCCCCCATATGCATACAGAAATATTATGTATCTCATTCAATTTTTTCTTGGTTCATCTACCTCTACCTTTTTCTTACCCTTTATTTATCAAAGTGTTTTGTTTACTTACATGTTTATTAGTTATTTCTGCACATCTTGTCTATTTTTACTTCTTTATGCATTTACTATTGTAGGTTGTATTAACATTATTCATGGTTACTATGCAGCCTTTTATAGATAGTGCTAGTTAAGTTAGTTTTTCATCATGGTGGGGAATGGAGTAGTAAGCCACACCCGCTGTATAAAGAGAAGTATGTGCACATCAATAAAGGTTTTGACTCTGAGTTGCTCTCTTATGCTGATTTAGTTGCTCAATTTGATACAAAGTTTGGGATATAGAGGTGCAGCAATTAATAGTAAAAGATCCTGGTTGTGGATATTATGAAATAGATGGGGATGTTGGGATTAGGATACTATTGGACTTTGTTAATGAAGAATGTAATGTTATTAATTTGTTTGTTGTAGAAGAGTGTCAACCTGCATTTGATGTACCTAATATATTCACTTATAGTGAGTCACACACAATTGAAGTTGAAGCTGCTACTGATTGTAGTGATAATGATAGTGAGGAAAATAATTCTGCTACTGATTCTGATTCTCCTAATTCTGATGATTTGGAGCAGCATTTTTTACAAAAGAAGAGGGTCATCAATGATAATTTTACTGATTATAAAGAGTTAGATAGGTCAATGACATTTAAATATATATCTGAAGCTAGGAAAATGATCACACGTATTCTCTTGCAAATGGGTATGACTTGAAGCAACTTAAAAGTGACCCTACAAGGCATAGGTACATCTGTGTTGGTGATTGCCCCTTTGTTTGCCATATATCTAAGGATTATTTAGGGAGTGGGGTTAAATTCAAGACTTAAGAGCCCGAGCACACATGTGAACCTGCATTTGAAAATTATGGAGTACATGCAAACACAATAGACGATTACTTTAAAAAAGGCCTGCAAGATAACCCCAAAATTAATATTAGATAGATGAGGCAAGCTTGAAAGCTGCATCTAATGTAAATATTAGTGAATCTAAGTGCAAAAGGGCAAAGAGAATGATTTTGGAGAAACTTGAAGGTAGTTTTACAGATGAATATAATAAGTTTGTTGCCTATGCCAATGAATTGGAACTTAGCAGTCCTGGGAGTGACGTGATAATTAACTTATTAAAAGATTCTCTTGAAGAAGGGAAAAAGAGGGTTTTAAGGATGTATATTTGTTTTCAAGCAATGGAGTCTGGGTTTATGAGTGGTTTGAGGCCTTTCATTGGATTGGATGGAACATTTTTGAAAGGGAAGACTAAAGGTCAGCTGTTGGTGGCGGTTGGTCAAGATTCTGCCTATTATTTCTATCTATTGTCTTGGGCTATTGTTGACAAAGAAACAAAGCTAACTTGGAAGTGGTTCTTAGGTCACCTACAGACTTCACTAGACCTAAATATGGGTGAAGGGATCACATTTATAACAGATATGCAGAAGGTATGTACTGTTTATTTGTACTTTTATTTTCAGTTTTTTTGTTGATTTCTGTTTACTTTTATCTGAGGTTATCTACTACTTTTTGTAGGGGTTGATTGACTCAATCCAAACTGTTCTTTCAGAGTCTCACTTTAGATTTTGTGTAAGACATATATAAGCAAATTGGTGTAAGAGATGGGGTTCTGGTGAATTCAAAAAATTGCTTGGGTGGGCTGCATAGAATACTTATGAAGAGGACTTCAAAGATCAGATAAAGAATATGGGTGAAGTCAATGATGATGCAAAGGAATCTGTAGAAGATTTGTTGAAGTATCCACCAATATGTTGGAGTAGTCCATTCTTTGATAATATTTGCAAGAACCAAGCTATACACAACAACTTGACTGAGTCATTCAGTGCTTGGATCTTGCAAGCAAGGCACAAGTCAATCATTAAGATGCTTGAGGATATTAGAATCGAGGAGATGGATATGATTAATGAACATGAAGCTGAGGTGATGTCATGGGGAAATGAATACAGTCCTAAAACCATAGAGTTGTACAACCAATTCATGAGGATTGCATTGAAGTTTCATGTTAATGGCAGTGCAGACCATGAATATGAGGTGACTGAAAATAGTGACAGGCACATTGTGAATTTGAGATTGAAGAAATGTACCTATAGGGAATGGGATCTTTGTGGCATTCCATGTCCTCATGCAATTTGTGCATTATTACACAAGAAAGTGGACCCTCTAAGTCAGATTCATTGGTACCTTCGAAAATAGACTTATCTCCACATTTACTCACATAAGTTACAACCAGTAAGAAGAGAAAAATTCTTGAAAATTGAGCCTTCACAGTACATGACTCCACCACCTTTGGTAAAGATGACTGGGAGAACAAGGTTAAGAGAACAAGAGAAAAAAATGAGGAACTTAATAGACAAGGACAATGGCCTGGTCAAGGAAAGGGAGGGTAATGACATGTAACAACTGTAGTGAACCTGGACACAATGCTAGAGGGTGTGCAAAGGTAATCAAGACCATTAAATTTTCTATCATTCTTTTTGTTGCAACAACTAACCAATACTTTATGTCTTACTAACAACATTCTAAAGGAAAGCAGCCCATTGGAGGCAGGAAGGGTAAGTAGACAAAGAGGAAGAGAACTTTACTAGATGAAGCTGATGATGAACAGCCCAGGTCTAAACAGCCCAGATCTCCTTCTGCTGCACTAGTGCCACAAGAAGTCAATGATGAGAAAATTCATCTATCAGCCCCTCAGCCAAGTCAGCCTAGTAAAACAAGTCAATCTAGCAATATTGTGTTCATGCCAACACCTTCAGTGCAGAGGAAAGAACCAAGCATTAATGCTTTTCTAAACTTTGAATACCCAGACTTTGACCCTCAGCCTGAGCCTGAAATAGCTATAAGGCCAAGAAGTATCTCTGAGGCAAAGACTAGGCTACAACTGAGGCAATTAGAAAGTGCAGCAATTGGAACAAGGGAAATCAGATTTGTTGGTGATGCCAGTGGTGTGAGTGAGCCATCAAACCTACTATTCTCACCTAAGAAGCTGCAATGGAAGGGAAAAAATGCAATTACTAGCAACCAGCTTAACAAGCAAATATTGACCAAGTTGAAAGCAAAGAAGGGTAATGGGAAGAAGAAGACCTAAAGACCAGCAGTTTTGGTGTTCTGGACTCTATTATGCTAGTATATTTTTAGTTGTGATGTAATTATTAGCCAAGTAAACTTGTTAAACTTGTGTGGTTGTTTAGTTAGTGGCATGTTTACTCGGATGTCATGTTATCGCCTAATTGTGTTAGGTTTTGGGGGGATAATGTGACATCCCCTTGTGGTTGAATGTAGTTTGAATGTTTAGGTTGGGAAATTAATGTCATGTTATCACTTGTTTATGTAGGTTTTTGGGGTGATAATGTGACATCCCCTTATGATAAATGAAATTAGTATTTATAAATTATTTAAGTTAATATGTATGAGTTATAGATGCTGTCCAGATTTTCTTAATAGGTCGTTTTGTATAATTGTCCAGAATTTGGACCAAAATGGTAAAAATATCCAGATTTTGACATAACTGGTGTAGTGAAAATGTCTTTATTTTAGACTAAAATGTTGTCAATGTCTAGATTTTGCCACAAAAAAGGCCTTTGTGAAATTGACCACATTTTGACATA
This sequence comes from Nicotiana noctiflora, assembly GCA_032618575.1. Classification (NCBI taxonomy): domain Eukaryota; kingdom Viridiplantae; phylum Streptophyta; class Magnoliopsida; order Solanales; family Solanaceae; genus Nicotiana; species Nicotiana noctiflora. Next base: position 16,629 of record JASVEL010009462.1, on the reverse strand, counting down.
AGTGGTGTAGTGTAGATGTCCACATTTAGACCAAAATATTGTAACACTGCTAAAAATTTTTCACAAAAAGGCCTTCATGAAACTGTTTAGCTTTTAGGCTGAGACTGGAGTTGGTAAATTGTCCATACTTTTTGACATAAATATGCTCTTCAATCCATAACATCAACTAATAATACACAAAATTTATCACAAAAGAACAAATAACTACGAAGATTAAATTGACTAATATAAGCTCTAATTTAAACAATTACAAGCTCATAATTTGGAATTACATTAATTAATTCTTGACAACTAATATAATCGAATTACATTAACTAAGATTAAAAGGTCTAATATAAAAGGTTCAAAACAACATACATAACACTTTCTCATGCAATTTTAGACGATAATAAAATTGACAGCAAAATATATTCATTAGCATCATCAGATTCATCGACTTCCACTTCATCATCGACGCCACAACAAATCCAACGAAAAGTGCCCATGAGATCATCAGCATCATCCTCGTCTTCAAAACTCTCTTTTCCAATTTCGTAACTTTTGCAGCTTCAGCTTTGTGTAGATCCTTCATGGCAATTAACACTTCTTTCAATTTATCCCTATCATCTTTAATAGCTTCCCAAGATGATATTACATCTTTAGTTGTAACCAAATCATTTGAGAACGAGATTTCATCTTCCCATTCAAAATAACCACAAGAACGATTCTGTCCAAAATAAAAAAATCACAGAAGAAACTAAGATCGTTATTATTACACTATAAATTGGAACAAACAGTTAGTAATTTAGATCTTTTGTTACACAATCACTAACCTTAGGCTTCAGACATTTAAAAAATTGCCTTCTAGGGTTTAATGGAGCCGTTAAAGTGAAATGGTTTCCAAAGATACCACAACGACACCTAGTTTGGGAAGAACAACTTCCTTGAGACATTGAAGATAAAGGAAAATGATTGGGGTCGTGATCCCTAATTGTTGGTAAGAGAGGGATATGTGAATGGGTGTAGTGAGTTTAAATTGGTGGGTCCGCTGATGTGGAAGCTGACTTGGATAAATTTTATGTGGCCAGCTGCCAGCGTGTATAGACGTTAGGGTTGGGGCAATTAGTTTAAGTTCATTAACGGTAGGGGGAAGAATGACTCAAATGTATAATGGGTGGCACAAGCAATCAATAGACAATAGTACAAGGGTAATTTTGACCTTTTTCCTTTATTATTTTGAGTTGACTTTGATTATTAGTGTTGGAAACTGACCTTCTTCTGAGCGCGTCATTACTTTCAACCCAAGGTTAGGTTTTTTACTTATTGAATACATGTGGTCGGTTATACTCATACTATACTTTTGCACTTTGCGTACAGATTTGTGAGCAGATGTTGCTGTGTATGGTAGGAGCTAGAATTAAAGATGCACCTGCGTTTCGGTTATAACTGCCTCTTGTTCTTGGTAGCTTTAGATTTGTAAATCTATGTTATGTATATTTCAAATAGATGATGTATTTATTTTGTACCAGATTTATAAATTCTAAGTGTTAGAAGCTCCTGATTTGTATTACGAATCATTGGAAGTTTGTATTGAAAGTTCATATCTTTTATGTATTGACTCTTATTATCCTAATTGAGTTGTGTTGACTATCATTTGGATTAGGAAAAAAGGTCAAAATTACCCCTGTACTATTGTCTATTGGTTGCATGTGCCACCCATTACACATTTGGGTCATTATTCCCCATACCGTTAATGAACTTAAATAAATTGCCCCCAACCTTAACGTCTAAACACGCTGGCAGCTGACCACATACAATTTATCCAAGTCAGCTGCCATGTCAGCTTCCACATCAGTGGTCCCACTAATTTAAAAACCCATTATACCCATTTACATATTCTTCTCTTACCAGCAATTAGGGCTCACGAGCCCAATCCTTTTCCTTTATCTTCAATGTCTCAAGGAAGTTGTTCTTCCCAAATTAGGTGTCGTTGTGGTATCTTTGCAAACCACTTCACTTCAATGACTCCAGTAAACACTAGAAGACGGTTTTTTAAATGTCCGAATCCTGAGGTTAGTGATTATGTAACAAAAGATCTAAATTACTAACTGTTTGCTCCAATTTATAGTGTAATAATAACGATCTTAGTTTCTTCTGTGATTTTTTTGTTTTGGATAGAATCGTTCTTGTGGTTATTTTGAATGGGAAGATGAAATCTCGTTCTCCAATAATTTGGTTACAATTAAAGATGTAACATCATATTGGGACGTATTAAAGATGATAGGGATAAATTGAAAGAAGAGTTAATTGCCTTGAAGGCTCTACATAAAGCTGAAGCTGCAAACGTTACGAAATTGGAAGAGAAGGTTTTGAAAACGAGGATGATGCTAATAATCTCATGGTCACTTTTTGTTGGATTTGTTGTGGTGTGGATGATGAAGTGAAAGTTGATGAATCCTGTTGATGATGCTAATGAATATATTTTGTTGTCAATTTTATTGTCGTCCAGAATTGGATGAGAAGGTGTTATGTATGTTGTTTTGAACCTTATTTGTTAGACCTTTTAATCTTAGTTAATGTAATTCGAATATATTAGTTGTCAAGAATTAGCTAATGTAATTCCAAGTTATAAGCTTGTAACCGTTTAAATTAGAGCTTATATTAGTCATTTTAATCTTCGAAGTTGTTTGTTCTTTTGTGATGAATTTTGTGTATTATTAGTTGATGTTATGGGATGATGAGCATATTTATGTCAAAAAGTATGGACAATGTACCAACTGCATTCCCAACCTAAAAGCTGGACAGTTTTATTAAGGCCTTTTTGTGCCAAAATTAGGGCAGTGTTACAATATTTTGGTCTAAAATGTGGACATTTACACTATGCCACTTATGTCAAAATGTGGTCACTTTCACAAAGGCCTTTTTTGTGGAAAAATCTAGATATTGACAACATTTTAGTCTAAAATCAGGACATTTTCACTACACTAGGTATGTCAAAATCTGGATATTTTTACAATACTATTTGAGTCCAAATTCTGGACAGTTATACAAAGCAATTTGTTAACAAAATCTGGACAACATCTATAATTCATACATATTAACTTAAATAATTCATAAATACTAATTTCATTTATCATAAGGGGATGTCACATTATTACCCCAAAAACCTACATAAACAAGTGATAACAAGACATTAAGTTTCCCAACCTAAACATTCAAACTACATTCAACCACAAGGGGATGTCACATTATCCCCTCCCCCCCCCCCCCAAAACTATCACAATTAGGTAATAACATGACATCCGGGTGAACATGTCACTAGCTAAACAACCACCCAAGTTTAACAAGTTTACTTGGCTAATAATTACATCACAACCAAAAATATACTAGCATAATAGAGTCCAGAACACCAGAACTGCTGGTCTTTAGGTCTGCTTCTTCCCATTACTCTTCTTTTCTTTCAACTTGGCCAATCTTTGCTTGTTAAGTTGGTTGCCAGTAATAGCATTTTCTCCATTCCATTGCAGCTTCTTAGGTGAGAATGGTAGGTTTGATGACTCACTCACACCATTGGCATTACCAACAAATCTGATTTCCCTTGTTCCAATTGATGCACTTTCTAATTATCTTAGTTGTAGCCTAGTCTTTGCCTCAGAGATACGTCTTGGCCTTATAGCTATTTCAGGCTCAGGCTCAGGGTAAAAGTCTGGGTATTCAAAGTTTGGAAAAGCACTAACGCTTGGTTCTTTCCTATGCACTGAAGGTGTTGGTATGAACACCATGTTGCTAGATTGACTTGTTTGACTAGGCTGACTTGGTTGAGGGGCTAACAGATGAATTTCCTCATCATTAACTTCTTGTGGCACTGGTGCAGCAGAGGGAGATCTGGGCTATTCAAACCTGGGTTGTTAATCATCAGCTTCATCTAGTAAAGCTTTCTTCCTCGTTGTCTGCTTTTCCTTCTTGCCTCCAACGGGCTGCTTTCCTTTATAATGTTGTTAGTAAGATAGAAAGTATTGGTTAGTTGTTGAAACAGAAAGAATGATAGAAAAAGTAATGGTCTTGATTACCTTTGCACACCCTCTAGCATTATGTCCAGGTTCACCATAGTTGTTACATGTCATTACCCTCCCTTTCCTTAACTGAGACCATTGTCCTTGCCTATTAAGTTCCTCATATTTTTTCTCTTATTCTCTTAATCTTTGGTCTCCCAGTCATCTTTATCAAAGGTGGTGGAGCCATGTACTGTGAAGGCTCAATTTTCAAAAACTTTTCTCCTCTTACTGGTTGTAAGTTATATGAGTAAATATGGAGATAAGTCTCTTTGCTAAGGTACCAATGAATCTGACTTAGAGGGTCCACTTTCTTATGCAATAATGCACATATTGCATAAGAATGTGGAATGCCACAAAGATCCCACGCCCTACAAGTACATTTCTTCAATCTCAAATTCACAATATGCCTTTCACTATTTCAGTCACCTCATATACATGGTCTGCACTGCCATTAACATGATACTTCAATGCAATCCTCATGAATTGGTTGTATAGCTCCATGGTTTTAGGACTGTATTTATTTCCCCATGACACCTCAGCTTCATACTCATTAATCATATTCATCACCTCGATTCTAATATCCTCAAGTATCTTAATAATTGGCTTGTGCCTTGCTTACAAGATCCAAGCATTGCATGACTCATTCAAGTTGTTGTGTACAGCTTGGTTCTTGCAAATTGTATCGCAGAATGCTTTACTCCAACATTTTGGTAGATACTTCAACAAATCTTCTACAACTTCCTTTGCATCATAATTGACTTCGCCCATATTCTTTATATGATCTTTGAAGTCCTCTTCATAAGTACTCCATGCAGCCCACCAAAGCAATTTTTTGAATTCACCAGAACCCCATCTCTTACACCAATTTGCTTCTATTTTTCTTACACAAAATCTAAAGTTAGACTTTAGAAGAACATTTTGGATTGAGTCAATAAACCCCTACAAAAAGTAGTAGATAACATCAGATAAAAGTAAACATAAATCAACAAAAAAACTGAAAATAACAGTACAAATAAACAGTACATACCTTCTGCATATCTGATATAAATGTGATCCCTTTACCCATTTTTAGGTCTAGTAAAGTATGTAGGTGACCTAAGAACCACTTTCAAGTTAGCTTTGTTTCTTTGTCAACAATAGCTCAAGCCAATGGATAGAAATGATGGGCGGAATCTTGACTAACAACTGACCTTTAGCCTTCCCTTTCAAAAATATTCCATGCAACATTGAAAGGTCTCAAACCACTCTTAAACCCAGACTTCATTGCTTGAAAACAAATATACATCCTTAAAAACCTCTTTTTCCCTTCTTCAAGAGCATCTTTGGATAAGTTAATTATCATATCACTCCCATGATTGCTAAGTTTCAATTTATTGGCATAGACAACAAGCTTATTATATTTATCTATAAAATTACCTTCAAGTTTCTCCAAAATTATTCTCTTGCCCTTTTTCAGTTAGATTCACTAACATTTACATTAAATACAACTTTCAAACTTGCCCTCACCTCTCTAATCTTAGTTTTGGGGTTATCTTGCAGGCCTTTTTAAAAGTAATCAGCTATCGTGTTTGCATGTACTCCATGATTTTCAAATGCAGGTTCACATGTGTGCTCAGGCTCTAAAGTATTGAATTCAACCCCACCCCCTGAAGAATCCTTAGATATATGGCAAACAATGGGGAAGTCACCAACACAGATGTACCTAAGCCTTGTAGGGTCACTTTTAAGTTGCTTCAAGTCAGACCCATTTGCAAGAGAATACATGTTGATCATTTTTCTAGCTTCAGGTATATATTTAAATGTCATTCACCTATCTAACTCTTTATAATCAGTCAACTTATCATTGATAACCCTCTTCTTTTTGTAAAAAAAGTTGCTCCAAATCACCAGAATTAGGAGAATCAAAATCAGTAGCAGAATCATTTTCCTCACTATTATTATCACTACAATCAGAGCAGCTTCAACTTCAACTGTGTGTGACTCACTATGAGTGACTATATTAGGTACATCAAGTGCAGGTTCACACTCTGCTACAACAAACAAATTAATAACATTACACTGTTCATTAACAAGGTCCAATAGTGTCCTAATCCCAACATCCCCATCTATTTCATAATATCTACCACTAGGACCTTCTACTATTAATTACAGCACCCCTATATACCCAAACTTTGTATCAAATTCAGCAACTAGATCAGCATAAGAGAGCAAGTCAGAGTCAAAATCTTTATTGATGTGCACATACTTCTCTTTATATAGCGGGTGTGGCTTACTACTCCCTTCCCCACCACGATGAAAAACTAACTCAACTAGCACAATCTATAAAAGGCTGCATAGTAACCATGAATAATGTTAATACAACCTACAATAGTAAATGCAACAACAACAACTACCCAGTATGTTCCCACAAAGTGGGGTCTGGGGAGGGTAATACGTACACAAGCCTTACCCCTACCCGAAAGGGTAGAGAGGCTGTTTCCGGCTACAATAGTAAATGCATAAAGAAGTAAAAAATAGACAAGATGTACAGAAATAATAAATAAACATGTAAGTGAACAAAACACTTTGATAAATAAAGGGTTAAAAAAAGGTGCAGAGGTAGATGAATCAAGATACAAAATTGAATGAGGTACATAATATTTCTGTATGCATATGGGGACCACATAATAAACTATCAAACTTAGAGTCCCACTATAATAAAATACTAAATAAACATCTATGTAAGAGACCCATATGAGCATCATCTTCAAAGTAAATGCAGGTGAAACATGAGACCGAATAACAACAAGTCAGCTATTAAAAAAATAGCTAAAATACCTTTTCAGTTAATAAACCCTAACCGGCCCTTCTTTAAAAAACATAAGGGACCACACATACTTGAAATCCTAAAGAAGAGAAATGTCTTCTAAAATAAGTACCAAATATCATTAATTCCACCAATATTCCCTAACCGACCACTAGAATCAGACAAATAATTAGGCTATATAAGTTAAGTATATTATGTGTGTGTGTGTGTATATATATATATATATATATTCAAAGAATCAAAGAAATGTCTTATAATTTTTATTATAAAAAACGGCATATCTTTATTAGTTTTCTTCCCCCCAATGGAATGAGCACTACAAAGTACTAATACCACCATTAAAAGGAAAAAAACTAAAGAAGATGTGCCAAAGTACAAGTTACAATACAATCTACATTGTATCTCTAACAAATCTCATAAATCCTTCAAGGTTTGGAGGAGGTTCCGTTGGTGGTGGTGGAAAAGAAGCTTGTTCATCACCACTTCCTTGCGAAGCAGCATCCTCTGCAAGTTCAGCTATCATTTCTTTGTAAGCTTCATCCACTTCCGGTTGTGATTCCGCAAGTCCAAAGTTTCTTCTTTTCGAGCTGATCTAATCTCTGAATAGCACTGATTTTTTCAAGCTCTCCCTCATAGATGCTCTATGATCACCTATTTGATGTCTTGCTTGACTGAAGGCGCTCTCTGATGCAACAGTTGAAGCTTGAATCGATAAAATATCGCGAGCCATCCTTGCAAGAACATGAAAATGTTTTTCCCTTAACTTCCACCATTCCAAAAGCTCAAAACTGCCATCTGGATTCTCCTTTTCAAGTCCCTGCGACAAATAAACTTGAAGCTCATTTAGATGGGAAGTTTCATCATAATTATCACCTTGAGAACCCCTAAACTCCGTCCAAGATTTAAATGCCTTTAAGCCCGCAGCTCTTTTAGACGACTGTGAAGTAGACGAAGTAGGGGTTGGAACATTTGGCCTAGCATGTTCTAAGGAAAGTTGGTATGCACTATATATTGTTTGAGTATTAATTTTAATTGATGCTTTTGCATCTGCAAGTGTAGCACGTTCCTCTATTGAAAGATCTAAAGCCCTATAAATATTTGTATACCAAAAATGAGGACCTCCTAATTTCATTGTAGGATTTAACATTGCAGCTACACCATAAATAGGGGGGATAGGGAAAAAATATTTTTTAAACTTTTCTTTCATTGCATTTATAGCAAGTTGATAAATTTCCCCACCCTCCGAAAAATCCATAAATAATTCACATAGGGCTGCAATATAAACTAAACAGTTTGAAATAGTCGGATAATATTGCCCGGAAAATACATTTGTAGCACCTTGAAAATGTTCTAAAAAATCTTTAAGAATTTTAACATTTGTCCAATCTTGGGTTGTAAGTATTTCATCATCATCCACACCCCCAACCCGAGCATTGAACATTGCATTAATTGGGTTCATATATTCGTAAGCAACTACTAAACTTTCGTACATATAATTCCATCTAGTGGGGCAAGGTTTAGGAACCTTTCTTTCTCTAGGGCCATATTCATCACATTTTTTAAAATACTCCCTAAGTCTACTTCTACGGTTAGAATAAAAAAGCCAATTAAGAGTCATTCTAACCTTTTCAATTTCCAAATTTAAAATTCGCATACCATCACCGACAATTAAATGATAAATATGACAAATACATCTAATATGAAATATATTACTAAATGCATGATTTAATGTTGTTGTAAGAATGCTACTGCACTAGTATTGCTAGAAGCATTATCCATAGTAATTGACATTATTTTATCACTAATGCAAAAATATCTACAAATATCTCCTACAGTATTAGTGATAAACTTACCTGTGTGACGTGAATTAATTATTCTATATGACTAAATAAATACCGCAAATATTGTTCATATTTGTGTTTATATTTATAAATATCGGCCTTAACTGTTGCGCGAGGCCAACCTTTATAAGTAGGATTAAAAACTTTTCTAATATAATGCACAAAATTAGGATTAGAAGGAAAAGTATATGGTAAGCACATAACGGTAACCATCATTGCTAATTCTTTCCTATCTTTATTTGGATCATAATATAAAATACCTTCGGTGACAGTGTAAATTCCAGGTTGAACTAGATTTGAACCTGTACTAGGGTTACCCGCATTATCTACACTTGTCTCCTTTAGCTGCGCTTTCATTTTGAAATATGTAACTTTTTTATTAGGGTGTGTTAGTATGTGCCTAGTCAAACTACCCGTGCACTACCGTCTCCAGTAAATTTACGCACCAACAATTTTTTACAATTATTACACTAAGCCTTATTTTGTTCTCTTATTTGAGTAAAAAATTTTCAAACTAATGATGTTTCTTGGCGTTTAGAAGGTTGTCTACTAAAAGTAGATATTTCTACATGTGGGTCAGGTGGTGCATCAGTTGGGTTATTAGCCGAACTAGTAGGTGTATCATCTAAATCCTGTTGGGTTTCATCAAAATCCAGTTGCCTATGAATATTCAAATTAGGATAAAGAGCATTCATAATTTCCTCATCTAATTGATCACCTGGTGTAATATTGTGGCAAAATTCAGAATCCGTAAATTGAAAACAAGGGTTATCACTATCAAGAATAATTGGAGCATCATGACGGATAACGGGAGTAGGTCAGGGAATAAGAGGGAAGGGTAGTTGGTTGACGACTACTTTCACCGATTTTAGCTTTTCCCTTACCACTAAATATTTTTTTCAAAGATAATGCCATTAATTATAATCATGCAAACTAAAGCACATAAAATATATTCTTAAAAATTAAGATATGGAACGAGTTTACCGAATTGCCGGATAACTTCTTCAAAATTGAAAATTGAAAATTGAAAATCGTTGAAGACTTGAATACTTCAATTCACCAACTTCACAAAATTTCACAAAATTGCAATAATAATATAAGCAATTATATAAGAGAAATTGGATATGGATTGAGAAAGATTGAGATAGATTGATGAATTGGTGAGTAAAAATAAAAGAATGAGGGGGTATTTATAGTTAAGAATTGGGAAAAAGTATAATTATATAAAGTTTGGGGGCCATTTGGTTATTTTTGCAAGTGCCAAACGGTCAAATTGGCAGCCCCAACGGCTATTTTTGAAAATTTGACCGTTTGGCCTTTTAAAAAAAAAATTAAAAATATTACCGTCGGGACCGGCCCAGGCCCGCTAGGCCTGCCAGGACCGGTCCCAGGCTTCGCGGTCCCGGGCTCGTGGGCTACCATGAACGGCCCGGCCCGCCACGGGCTTGAAGGCACATATAGGCCCGACACACCAGGACCAGCCCGCCAGGCCCGCGGTCCCGGGCCCGGTCCAGGACCGGCCCACCATACAGCCTTAGGTGATAGTCACATGTAAATACAAACGACAAAAATCCAATCAATATCTGAGACAAGAAACATCCTAAATGACAAACCACATATCTAAAACAAGAAAAACCCTAAACCACGAAGCACAGTCCAAAAACCTTAACTTTAACATAAAAGAAATACGAACCCTAAGACAAAAATACTTCATTTATAAATAACAACCATATCAACCTAGTAGAAAAGTTCAGCTTTGGGGGGGGGGGGGAGGAGGATCGTACCTTGACAACATTTAACACTGAAAAATCGGAGTTTCTTTAGAACCTTCTACACTTCTCTCTTTCTCGTTTCTATCAAAGTATTGCGAACCAAATGACACTCTTTGCACATTTGGACGGGTCTATAATATTTATTGGTGGGCAAACGGGTCATGGATCACGGGTAAGAAGGGGATATGTAAATGGGTGTAGTGGGTTTTTAAATTGGTGGGTCCATTGATGTGGAAGCTGACATGACAACTGACTTGGATAAATTTTATGTGGTCAGCTGCTAGTGTGTATAGACATTAGGGTTGGGGGCAATTAGTTTAAGTTCATTAACGGTAGGGGAAGAATGGCCCAAATATATAACGGGTGGCACAAACAACCAATAGGCAATAGTACAGGGGCAATTTTGACCTTTGATATCATGCTCAGCTCGCTCACAGTTACAGAAAAGTAGGCATGCTTTCCAGGTATAACAGTCAATTCTAGATTTTTACAACTGAAAATCAACTATACATGAGTTTATTAGAAAAACTGTATTCCCAATTCACAACAACTGATAAGAATTTTCATTTACCAATTTTGCATGAGAAAAATACATCTTTATGCCTACATGTCAACATACATATCAAGTCATCAACTATTATATACCGTCTAGCATAAGGAATATAGATCTCTATGCCTAAATGTCAAATCATAAATGTCCCAGTACCGTCTAACACGAGAAAAATGCATCTCTATGCCTACATGCCAAGTATGCATGTCAAATGAATAGTTTCACGATGATATCACGAGGTACTCTCACCCTTAACATACTCCAATGTCTGTTTTAATTGCCCACTCATCACAAGCACACAAACATACAATCACCAGCACTGTACGGGTGCCTGGATCTTAAAATTCTCACTAAAGCACGAGCATATATATCACCGTTCCTGTGCTCATTGCTGGTATGCCAGACTTTGGAGGGGCGGATCCTGCCTAAGCGCTAATCAAAGCCTATAAGGCTTGCTACAGCATGTAACCCGATCCACATAATAAACATAACGGGCAAGCTAATATGGCTTACTGCGGTGTGCAACCCGATCCACAATAATACTCACAACTGCCTCTCAGTCCTACCTCAGTCATCAATCTTTTGAGTCTCAAGGGCTCACAATCTCGTACTACTCAGCCCAAACAACGATAGTATGTGATATAATAGCATGATAAACAGAGACTGGGATATGATATGCAAATGAATAATCACGACTGAGCATATAATTACAATTAAAGCATATAACTCAAAACAACAAAAATAACCTCATTACGTCTCAAACCGAATAAGCATATAGCCTAAACATGATTTCTAACATGATTCATAGCTCAGATAATCAAGCAAGTAGGGGGAATATGGATGTAACAAGATATAACAACAAAACAAGTCTGGTCATAGTCTAATAGTAAACTTGAATCATGATTACCCTAGTGCACGCCCGCACGCTCATCACCCAACATGTGCGTCACCCCAATAAATCTCTTATAATATAGTTCCCAGGGTTAAATACCCTTAAATCCAAGTTTAGATATGTTACTTACCTCGAATAAGTCAATCCAATACTGAGCAAGCCAAACAACACTCTAGAAAAGCCATCTCGCGCAAATCAGGCTCCAAACGGCTTGAAACTACCCAAAAGCAACTTAAAAATATCAAATAATGCCAAAAGAAACCAACCCAAATGATAAATCTCGAATCTTTAATCAAATACTCAAAGTCAACCAAAAAGTCAAACTTGGGCCCGCACCTCAGAATCCGATAACAGTTATAAACCCATTCAGTTACAAGTCCAGCCATACTAATTTCACTCAAATCTGAATTTGAATCGATATTTAAAACTCGGTAATTCACTTTAGGATAATTCAGACAAAACCCCCCAATTTCTCTTTCAAAATCACCAATTAAATACCAAAACTCGAAGATGTAATCATGAAATATAATAAAAGCCGAGTAAAAAATACCCCAATTCATGTGGTAAAAATCGCCTCCAAAATTACCCAAATTCGATGTCCCAACTCAAAATATGACAAAATGAACAAATCCTCGAATTTATAAGCTTCTGCCCAGACATTCTGCTTTTGCGGACCACCTGTCGCTTCTGCGACTTGCTTTTGCAAGAAAACTCCGCTTTTGCGAAAAATCATTGAAATCTGACCTCTCGCATCTGCGTAAATATTTCTGCTTCTCCGACATCGCAGGTTCGAGCCTTGATCCGCTCATGCGCCAATGCTCGCTTGTGCGCCCCAATTCGCCACTTCTGCGCTTTCGTAGATGCGGCCCGGCTTCCCGACCTGCGACTTCTCGACAACATGCCACCTTCGCTTCTGCGATATTATGTCCGCATCTGCAGACAAACTTCCACTAATGTGGAAACACCGGCACCAGGCCTTCTTCAGCAATGCAACACAAGACGAAAATGATCTGAATCACGTTTGTAACGCACCCGAGCCCCTGAGAACCCCATCCGAACATAACAACAAGTTTCATAACAAACATGATCCTACTTAAGGCCTCAAATCACGCATAACAACATCAAAACTATCAATCGCACCTCAAATCAAACTTGATGAACATTTTAACTTTCAACTTCTAAAACGAATGCTCAATCATATCAAATTAACCCGGAATGACCTCAAATTTTGCTCACCTACTTCAGCTCTCGGAACAACAATTTGAACCCGATATCATCAAAGTCAACTCTCGGTCAAACTTATGAACATTCTAAACCTTCAATTTCCAACTTTCGTCAAATCGTGTCGAAACCTTCTAAAACATTTAAATGCAATTTTAGGCATGCGCCTAAGTCCAAAATCATCATCCGGACTTAACGGGAACATTAAAACTTGGATCCAAGGTCAAATATACAAAAGTCAAACTCGGTCAACTCTCCCAACTTAAAGCTTCTAAAATGAGAATCATTCTTCCAAATCAATCCCCAATTATCCGAAACCAGAATCGACGATTCACACAAGTCATAATACATCATATGAAGCTACTCAAGACTTTAAACAACTGAACGGAATGCAAACGCTCAAAACAACCTATTGGGTCGTTACAATTTAATTGCTGAAAAGTCAGATATTTTTTTAATTTATCAATAATATTTGTGAGAGTTATTAAAATGCTATCACATTACCTCTATTATAGTAGATATTTTATTTAAGATCTTATTTTGATTTTTAAATTCGAATTCAAAACCAACTTAGAATATTCAGATGATGATACTATTTAATTTAGAAAATTATTTACTTTCCTTTACCAAATTCCACTTTAGTTTTATACTCCCACATCATTTGGGAATCATATTTTGGAACTACCGCGTTGATATCACTTAATTTAACAAGTTATTTAGTTAATTATTCAATTTCCTTTACCAAATACCACATTGGTGTCCAGTTTGGAATTGAAACTTTCACGTTTTTGTTACAATCCAGTATTTGAAACTATTACTTTTTTTTGAACTCCAACTATTCCAATAAAATTAGAATTTTATCCTAAAAATATACACTTTTTATCTAATATTTTGGTGTCACTTGCATTCTAGAAGATATAATTTTTTTTATTATCGTAACGTTGCACATAACTTAGCACGTTTGAATTACATTTGATAAACCTGTGATGTGATAAAACTTGTTTTTTGAATAATATATAAATAAATAAAAATAAAAACTGTCCCCTGTTTTACTACAGCTTACAGGTAGAAGATGCAGACACCTATCAGAATTAGAGCTCAGATTTAGCAATTCACCTCTGTCTAAAAGTCTATCTCTCTCTTCAAAATCAGCGAGAGAGAATGGACAGTGTGTTTTCTGTGGACGACATTGCAGATCAGCTGTGGTCATCGCCGCCGCCGATGCGTTTGTCTCATGAATTGGATTCGTCTTCCACCACGTCATCGTCAAAGATGATGAACAGGAGCTCGTCGGAATGGGCTTTTCAGCGATTCCTTCAAGAGGCCACAGCCGCCGACACTACTACTTCCTCGTCTTCTTCGCAGCAGATCAAGGATCAGACGCTTAATCAGAATTTAATCGCTGATCAACCTAAGCCGCCTATGTCCAATACGGCATCGTTTGGCTCCGAACCTCCTCCGAATATTCCGATTGATTCCGATGAATACCAAGCTATCCTCAAAAAACGCCTTGATTTGGCTTGCGCCGCCTTCGCTTTGACTCGTGTAATTTTTTTCTTTTGGGCTTGTTGTTATGTTATTTTGTTTTTTGCTTTTCTCCACATTTAGGATTAATCAAATTCTAAATTGCAATTTTATCCTCAGGCAAACTGTGTAAAACCTCAAGATTCAGTTTCTTTGCTATCCGAAAAGGGATCACTGTCGGCTACTGCATCACAATCTGGATCTCAGGTTCCTCCAAAAGGTTAGGGTTACCAATTAAACTGAATATATTGTTTTTCCTTGTTTTTTTTTCCAAAATTTATGAATCGCCTTGGGTTTCAGATGCTGGTGTCTTACGTAGGAAATTTCTAGTATTGTTGCTTACTCTTGTTCATAAAAATATTATGAAATTAACATATAGGCGTTTCACTATTCATTAAACCTGTGTCATTATACTTGTTAACCATTTGGAGGACTTTTGAGGAAGGGTTTTAAACATTTTTTGGTGAAGCAGTTTTGTAAGAAAGAAAAATATGTTTGTCCATTATAGTTTTCTTTTTCCTTTTGATGAGTTGTGTGTGTAACTGAGTTTTTAATGAAAAGCACTTTCAATGCTTTTCATCATTGATCTTTTCTTTTTTCTTTCCCGAAAAGATCACCTTTGCAAAAACTTGAGCAAACATATTTTTCGGGAAAAAATTTAGAAAATTCCGGAAAGCTTTTCACGAACAGGACATACTGAATTAAGCCTTTATTGGGAAGGAGGTTCAGCAGGACACAAGAGAGTAGCCATACCTTTCAAGCTAGCATAGATATCAGTGTGAGATCAAACAAATGATTCATGCAATAGCATGAAAGAAGTCTTACTAAAATAAAGAAGCAGATGAAGCATCGGGTCACTTTTCTCTTACCAAGCTTGCAAGACCATAACAAAGTATTATATTTCGGTGAAATGGTAGTATCTGAATGGATCTGTGTTCATCATTCGTGCAATAACTACAGTGCATTGAAAATGTAAGAGGCATAATATTGTTGACCATTAAAACACGTTTCAATTAACAATGAGTGCAACCGAACATAATATACATGCTTATAGATAACAAGGAGAAACAAAATCTGGTTTGGACCTCTCTTTTGAACATTCTGAATGATTTTTATGCTCTTCTTTAGTGTCTGCCGAGTGAGTTTCTTGCATTACCAATTCTAGCTTGACTTACCCTGATGGCTTGTCAACATTCTATTAGTTGAATGGAGCATGTGCCTGTTGTAGTCTCCACTCCCATCAAGCAGTCCAGGTTTTGCTAGTGTGTAAGGCCTCATGACTTTCATATGATAAAACATTGTGCAAATACTATGCATTTTAGTATTTTGTTGTTGTCACGACTCACGATACATCGACCCCAAATCCCAACTAGTCGTAATGACACCTAAACCTCAACATGCTGGGTAAGCCAAACAATGAATACTACAACTAAAATGAAAGATCATCAATAATCAATAAAGAAGATGGCTGAATTCCATACAAAAGCTCAAAGATTTATAGCACAAGTCATGAGCGACTAAGATTAAAAATACAACTCCGGTAAAAAGAAGTAATGCAACATCTGTTTGAAATTTACATAAACAAAAACATAAGTCCTAAACTACCATGAAAAAATGGCAGTTTGAATCTAGATCGCAACTGCATCTTCAATGCTACCCTTCGGCGTCCATATCAGCTCAGCTCCAAGTTTTTCACGCAAGGTGCAGAAGTGTAGTATGAACACAACCGACCCTATGTACTTAGTATGTATTCTAACAAATATCAATGAAGTAGTGACTATGTTTTAAGTCCAAAGATATTCACTATACTTAACCTGTACAACTCAGTAGTATATAAATGTACACAACAACAATATTGAAATCTACGCCTTAAGTACAGACTAGTAGTCGTACTAGCGCAATGCACGATTAATATTAAAAAAGTTAATTTAATTAAATTATGATTAGACTTGTTTGATCATATTAGATCGTATTGCTTTAATAAAATGC
>JASVEL010009461.1:0-52265 GCA_032618575.1 Nicotiana noctiflora | reverse complement strand
TAATGGACTCAAACAATTCTGGGCCTTTGCAGTTTATTAGGCCCAGATCAGGTATCATTATAACAGGGTAACAAAAATTAGAAAACATTATATACACAAATAATTGATATTCAGAAGACAAGGTAACTTGAAATATTTTATTCAAAGAGGGAAATGAAGTACAACAGTATACTAATGAATTCTAGCTTCAAACGTTCAATGTGAAATAGCTTCGATTAACAGGCGGATTTTGCTTTCTATGCTTTACATCTTATTTAGACTATCTATTCCCATTACTCAGTATCTAAAATATTCTATATTACTAATAGCATGTTATAATCAATTAATAGTCTTCAGAAGGTTAATTAAATAATTGAACTTGAAACTAAACTAACACAACATACGATTTCGTTTAATTATGGTGCTTCATTAACTACTAGTACGGTTTCAAATCAATCTGATTAATTTATGATTTAAGATAATTTTACATGCTAATGTTATTAATTACCTATTCATTTGTAGATTCATTTTGATTCCAAATTTTAGTTATTAAACTATTTATTATGTAGGTGATTACGACTACTACTAATACTACTATAATCTACCTTATTACGTTGTTTTTTCTCCAGCACCAATTTTTGCTTCATAGATGCTAATTATACAATCATTACCTATCGAATTACAAATTCAACTACTTATACTAAATGTTAAAAGAAAAAAAAAATAACAGAGAAGCTTTTAAACTCGAGTCAGGCTTTTCATTTCATCAGCTGACTTCAATTATATTGCTCGAATAGGGAGTGTGTACCTGATTTAGCAAAAATACCAATGAGTCCAAGGGAAATAGGCAGGAAATAGCAGTTACATCACGACATGCAATGCAACAGCAATAGGAGTGAATTAGAACAGTCAATTGAATCTCAGAGAAGCAACAAAGCAAATACCCAGCAAATAAGCAAAAGAAAATCAGCGAAACAGTAGGAGATTTTCTAAAGCTTTTAGGAATAAGCTTCGACTAGAACCCAGGCAGTTTTACCCTATAAATCTATATGTGTATTCTCTGTGTGACGACCCAAAGGGTCATCACTTATTTTATTAATCATTTCGAGCTTCTGAGGCCTTGAAAACCTCATTTTATGTTGCCTCGATTTACGTGCACTATCCGAGCATGTAGCCGGAAAGATCTTGTGATAGAAAAATATGAATTCTATAAGAAATTTAAATAAAAATGATATTAATATTGATATGGTTGACTTCGGTCAACATTTTTGGTAAACGGACCCGGACCCGAGATTGGATGGTCCCGAAAAGTCCGTAGGAAAATATGGGACTTGGACATGCGTCCGGAGTCGAATTCTGAGGCCTAGAGCCCAAGTTATGAATTTTTCTATGAAATTGTTTTTGATGTAATTGTTAAAGGAAATGAATTATTTGACCTTGGTATCGGGCTCGTATTTTGGTTCCGACGCCCGGTACAAGTCTTAAATATTATATATGTGATTTCTGTAAAGTTTGGTGACATTTAGATGTCGTTTGAGATGTTTTGGACCTTGAGTTCCAAGTTTGAAAGTTTTGAAAACCAAAAGTATGAAAATCATGAATTTGAGGCTTGATTTGATGAAAACGATGTGATATTGGCGATGTGATTGCACGAACAAGTTCATAATGTGTTTTTGATGTTGTGTACATGTTTGGTTTGGAGCCCGGGGGGCTCGGGTAAAGATTTGATAGGCCGTAGGATCAATTTCTGAATTTATGCACTGCTGGTTTTTCACCCAGCTGTTGGCTTCGCATTTGCGAAGAATTTCTCGCAAATGCGAAGAAGGCAGTTCAAGGCTGGGTTCGCAAATGCGAACCCATTATCGCAAATGCGATGCCTGCCAGAACCAGCCAAGTTCGCAAATGCGAACAAAGTGTCGCAAATGCGACATTGGCACACCTGGACCAGAGTTCGCAATTGCGAACTTAACCTCGCAAATGCGAGGCTTTCAGTAATTGCCTGTCTTCGCAATTGCGAAGAATGTGTCGCAATTGCGACAAAGCCCAGAAGCCAGCTGGTTCGCAATGTTCGCAAATGCGAAGGTCCCAGAATTGCCTTGGCTTCGCAAATGCGAACTTCCGAGCCTTAGCTTATTTTTCAAACTCCAGAAATTGGTCGGGGTTCGCAATTGCGAACCCATGTTCGCAAATGCGAACACAGAGACCTGTAAATCACGATTTTCAGTTCATTTATTCACTTTTCACAACCCAAAAACACCCATTTGCGATGCTTCACGGATTCCTTCTTCTTCAAAACAATTGTAAGTCACTTTTTACTTAATTCTTTCAATTCCTAACATCATTAAACATGTTTTTCAATAGAAATCAAAGGTTTTCATGGTAGAAATTCTTGTTTTTTGATAGAATATAGGGTTTTTCATAAATTGGGAAATTGGACCTCGAATTGAGGTCCGATTTTGAAACAAATCATATACTTGAACTCATGGGGGGATGGGTAACCGGATTTTGGTCCGAACCCCGAGTTCCGACCATGTGGGCCCGGGGTCGAAATTCACTATTCCGGGCAGAATGTTGTAAAAATTGTAATTGGTCTTAGGAATTAGTTTGTTGAGTAGTATTGATGATATTAAATCAATTGTGTATAGATACGATTGGATTGGAGCCAAATTTGAAAGAAAAAGACATTGCCACGGATTGAATTGTTCATAAACATTCGATGTAAGTGTTTGTTCTATCCTAGCTTGAGGGAATAGGATTTTGTGGTATGTGTTATGTGATCGAGTGCGGTGTATGGGCTGTGGTGACGAGCATCCATACACTGGCGTCTAGTATGACCGTGAGTCGTTGTTAATGCTTATTGTGAAACATATTTGCAGATAAATTGTTGAACCTTTGCCAGGTTGTAGAATTGTTATTGTTCTCCCTTATCGGGACTTGTTGTGAAGATGATTATTGATTGCCCTTGTTGGGACGGTTTATGATTTACTGTTTCATTCTTTGCCCTTAACTCTGTGATTGTTATTTGGGTGAGGAAGAGTGATAATGCACGAAGGGTGATGTCGTGCCTTGACTTATTATTTACGCACGAAGGTTAATGCCGTGCCATGTTTTATTATTTATGCACGAAGGTTAATGCCGTGCCATGTTTTATTGATTATCCACGAAGGATCATGCCGTGCCCTATTATTGAACCATGTACGAAGGATCATGCCTTACTATGGATGTGAGGATGAGAGTAAAAGCACGAAGGGTGATGCCGTGTACTTTATTTGCTTATTTGGTGAGGATGAGAGTAAAAGAACGAAGGGTGATGCCGTGCAACTGCCTTGCTATTCCTTGACTTGATATTACTTGTGTTTCCATTATACTTTGTTTTCCTTGTGAACTTATTAACTGTTGTTAATTGTTGAGTTCTTTGAGATATTCCTTATTGTGTTATTACTTGGTTATTTCTTTTTATTCTGTGGTATACATATATATTGAATTGCACACGTTTATGTGGGTGTCTGGTCCTAGGCTTGTCACTACTTCGCCGGGATAGGCCAGGCACTTACCAGCACATGGGGTCGGTTGTGCTGATACTACACTTCTGTGCGTTTTTGCACAGGTCTAGGTTACGATCAGGAGCAGCAGCAGTAAATCGATTGCGTGGGAGTTGATCACATTTGAGACCGAGGTAGCTTGCAGACGTCCGCAGGCCCGGCGTCTCTCTCTTTACTTATGTTACTAGCTGTAGTCTCTTTGTTCCGAGACAAACAAAATTATGTTTTATTTCTTTCAAACTTTTATGTGTAGTATTCAATCGTAGTTCGTGAGTTGGTGACTCCACGTCTTGGGTAGAGGATTTCAGTATGATTTTCACCTTGTAATTAGTTATTTCTATTTCGATAAAGTATTCCGCATTTATTTAATTAAAGTTGTGGTTTGTCGATAAATAAATTATGAAATTGTGTTAAAAACAGGATAGTATAAATATAGTGGCTTGCCTAGCTACCACGAGTAGGCGCCATCACGATCCTGATATTGGGGGAAAATCTGGGTCGTGACAAGTTGGTATCAGAGCTCTAGGTTACATAAGTCTCACCACTCACGAACAAGCTTAGTAGAGTTTGAGAGGTAGGTACGGAGACGTCTATACTTGTCCTCCAGAGTCTATTAAGTTAGGAAAGAGTCTCTCATTTGTTCCTTCTTGTCGTGCGATTTGTTCCTCAATTACTGATTGAATTTCTATTCTGTCCTTTCGTAGATGGTGAGGACATGCGCTTCTTCGTCCGCTGACCAGCAGCCCGAGCCCCAGGCAGCTCCCGTGAGGGGCAGGGGCCGAGGCCGTATCAGAGGCCGTGGTAGGGGTAGAGCTCAGCCCCAGGCAGCTACTCCAGAGGTGGAGCCTCATATTGAGATTGACGCGGGGGTTCCAGTCGCAGCAGCTCCAGTGGGCCCAGCTCAAGTCCTATGAGAGGCTTTATTTACCCCGGATCTTCGGGAGGCTTTGGTCAGAATAGCAGGGTTTATGGACAGCATTGCCAGAGCGGGCTTATTATCAGTTGCACCAGCCACTTCTCAGGCTGGGGGAGGGGCACAGACTCCTATTGCTCATACTCCGGAGCCAGTAGCTCCTCAGCCTCAGGCACCAGTGGTTCAGCCAGCTGTGGCCACTCAGTCAAGTACCATAGCTCATGCCGGAGATGGAGTGGCCATGACTTCTGATTCTTTATGGAGACTTGATCGGTTCTCCAAGCTGTTTACCACTACATTCAGCGGTGCCACATCAGAGGATCCTCGGGACTTCTTATTCGGTTGCCATGAGATTCTCAAGACTATGGGGATCGTGGAGACAAACGGAGTTGACTTCTGTACATTCAGGCTTGCAGGATCCGCCAAGACTTGGTGGAGAGATTATTGCTTGACTCGACCAGCAGGGTCCCCAGCTTTATCATGGGATTAGTTTGCAAAGCTATTTCTGAAGAAGTTTCTCCCTGCTACTCAGCGGGATGTACTTCGAAGGCAGTTTGAGCGCCTCCATCAGGGCACTATGATGGTCACACGGTATGAGACGAGATTTGTCGATTTGGCTCGTCATGCGGTGGTGATACTTCCCACAGAGCGGGAGAGGGTCCGCAGGTTTATAGATGGGCTTAATCAGCCAATTAGACTCCAGATGGCTATGGGCGTGGGGAGTGACATATCATTTCAGGAGGCAGCTAATGCAGCACGCCGAGTTGAGATGGCTCTTGCTCGGGGAGGCGGTTATCCTTCAGACAAGAGGCCTCGTCATTCAGGCAGGTTTAGTGGTTCTTCCTCTGGTGGCAGAGAATCCTTTGATAGAGGCCAGTCTTCCAGGCCTTTTCATTCCGCCCTTCAGGCTTCACAGGGTGGACCAGGTGATCGTGGTTTTCGGGGGCATTATTCAGACCAGCCTCCTATTAATGCTCAGCCTCTTCAGAGTGTTCGTGGAGGCCATTCAGGTCGTCAGGGCCAGCAGCCCTATCAGTCTAAGAGTTGCTACGGTTGTGGTGACCAAGGTCATTTTATCAGGTATTGCCCTCGAGCAGCGGGCAACTCTCAGCAGCGGGGTCCTCGTCCTATGATTCAGGCCCCAGCTGACCCTCAGCCTGCCCAGCCAGCCAGAGGCGGGGGTAGAGATTATAGAGGTGGAGGTCGAGACCGTAAAAGTGGAGATCGTCCAGCCAGAGGTAGAGGTCAGCCAGTTGATGGTCGTCCTAGAGACGCAGCTCAGAGGGGAGGTTCAGATCCCCGATTATATGCTTTACCAGCCAGGCCAGAGGCAGAGGCATCAGATGCCGTGATTGTAGGTACTATTCTTGTGTGTGGCAGAGGTGCTTCAGTATTATTTGACCCCGGATCTACATATTCATATGTGTCTTCCTACTTTGCACCGTATTTGGCCGTGCCCAGCTATGCTCTGGATATTCCAGTTTTTGTGGCTACACCAGTGGGTGACTCCATTGTAGTCCACCGAGTGCATCGTTCGTGCATAGTTATATTTGGGGGTCTTGAGACCCGTGTTGATCTGTTGCTTTTAGATATGGTGGATTTTGATGTCATATTGGGGATGGACTCGTTGTCCCCATACCATGCTATTCTTGATTGCCATGCTAAGACTGTGACCTTAGCCTTGCCAGAATCACCCCGACTAGAGTGGAAATGTACCTCAAGCCACTCCGTTCGCACTGTTATTTCCTATGTTAAGGCTCGACGCATGGTCGAGAAGGGGTATTTAGCTTACCTGGCTTATGTTCGTGATTCCAGCGCAGAGGTTCCTTCCATTGAGTCAGTCCCTATTGCACGGGAGTTTCCTAAGGTTTTTCTTTCAGACTTGTCGGGCATGCCACCCGATAGGGATATTGATTTCTGTATTGATCTGGCACCGGGCACTCAGCCCATCTCTATTCCACCATATCGTATGGCCCCGCCGGAGCTAAACGAGTTGAAAGATCAGTTGCAAGACCTTCTTAAGAAAGGCTTTATTAGGCCTAGTGTTTCCCCCTGGGGAGCACCTGTATTATTTGTAAAGAAGAAAGATGGCTCGATGCGGATGTGTATTGATTACCGGCAATTAAACAAAGTGACAATAAAGAATAAGTATCCACTGCCGAGGATTGATGATTTGTTTGACCGGCTCCAGGGAGCGAGGGTATTCTCTAAGATAGACTTGAGGTCAGGCTACCATCAGCTGAAGATCAGGGCGGCTGACATTCCTAAGACGGCCTTTCGCTCTAGATATGGGCATTATGAGTTCTTGGTCATGTCCTTCGGGTTGACCAATGCCCCGGCAGCATTCATGGAGTTGATGAATCGGGTATTCAAGCCTTACTTAGATCTGTTCGTGATAGTCTTTATAGATGACATCCTGGTATACTCCCGCAGCCAGGAAGAGCACGAGCAGCACCTCAGAGTGGTTCTTCAGACTCTGAAAGATAACCGACTATATGCCAAATTTTCTAAATGTGAGTTCTGGCTGAGTTCGGTAGCATTTCTGGGTCACATTGTATCAGTGGAAGGTATTCAGGTAGACCCAAAGAAGATTGAGGCAGGTCCAGAATTGGCCTCGACCAGCTTCAGTGACTGAGATCCGGAGTTTCTTGGGATTAGCAGGTTACTACCGTCGATTTGTAGAGGGGTTTTCTTCTATTGCAGCCCCGATGACCGGGTTGACCCAGAAGGGTGTCCAGTTCCAGTGGTCAGAGGAGTGTGAGGCGAGCTTTCAGAAGCTCAAGACAGCCTTGACCACCGCGCCAGTGTTGATACTACCTACGGGTGCAGGGCCTTATACAGTTTATTGTGATGCATCTCGTACAGGGCATGGAGCGGTATTGATGCAGGATGGTAAGGTTATCGCTTATGCTTCGAGGCAATTAAAGATACATGAGAAGAATTATCCGGTTCATGATCTTGAGTTAGCAGCAGTGGTTCATGCCTTAAAGATCTGGAGGCATTATCTATATGGTGTGACATGTGAGGTGTACACTGATCACAAAAGCCTACAGTACTTGTTCAAGCAAAAGGAGTTGAATCTACGACAGCGGAGATGGTTAGAGCTGCTAAAAGACTATGATGTTACTATCTTATATCACCCAGGTAAGGCCAATGTGGTGGCCGGTGCATTGAGTAGAAAGTATGCCATCATGTGTAGTCTTGCATACATTCCGGTCAGTCAGAGACCATTAGGTCTAGATGTACAGGCCTTAGCCAACCGGTTCGTGAGATTAGACATTTCTGAGCCTAGCAGGGTGTTAGCCTGCACGGTCGCTCGTTCTTCTTTATTAGAGCGTATCCGTGAGAGGAAATTTGATGATCCTCATTTGCATGAGTTGAGAGATACGGTACAGCGGGGAGGTGCCACACATGTAAATCTAGATGATGATGGGGTATTGAAATTGCAGGGTCGAGTTTGTGTGCCCAATATTGAAGGGATTCGAGAGTTGATCTTAGCGGAGGCCCACAGTTCGCGGTATTCTATTCACCCAGGCGCCGCGAAGATGTATCAGGACTTACGGCAACATTATTGGTGGCGCGGAATGAAGAAAGATATCGTTACGTATGTCGCTCGGTGTCTAAATTGTCAGCAGGTGAAATATGAGCACCGGAGACCTGGTGGTGTATTCCAGAGGATTGAAATTCCCGAGTGGAAATGGGAGCGGATCACTATGGACTTCGTTACTGGACTTCCTTTGACTCGGAGGAAATTTGATGCTATTTGGGTCATTGTTGATAGGTTGACCAAGTCAGCACACTTTATTCCAGTATCTATCTCCTACTCGTCGGAGAGGTTAGCGGAGGTTTACATTAGGGAGATTGTTCGTCTCCGTGGAGTGCCAGTATCTATTATCTCTGATCGGGGTACGCAGTTTACCTCGCGGTTCTGGAGAGCGGTCCAGCAGGAGTTAGGCACCCAGGTTCAGTTGAGTACAGCATTTCATCCTCAGACGGATGGCCAGTCCGAGAGGACTATTCAGATTCTAGAGGACATGCTTCGAGCCCGTGTTATTGATTTCGGAGGCTCGTGGGACCAGTTTCTGCCATTAGCAGAGTTCGCCTACAATAACAGTTACCAGTCTAGCATCCAGATGGCTCCGTATGAGGTGTTGTATGGTAGGCGATATCGATCACCAATTGGATGGTTTGAACCGGGAGAGGCTCGGTTGTTGGGTACGGACTTAGTTCAGGAGGCCTTGGATAAGGTCAAGACTATTCGGGAGAGATTGCGTTCAGCTCAGTCCAGGCAGAAGACTTATGCGGATCGTAAGGTTCGAGATGTAGATTTCATGGTTGGTGAACGAGTATTGCTCCGAGTGTCGCCTATGAAGGGCGTGATGAGGTTTGGGAAGAAGGGCAAGCTCAGGCCCTAGGTATATTGGTCCATTTGAGATTCTAGACAGAGTGGGAGGGGTGGCTTACATATTAGCTTTGCCGCCTAGCTTATCAGCCGTGCATCCATTATTGCATGTATCTATGCTTCGGAGATACTACGGTGATCCCACACATGTGTTAGACTTCAGTACTGTCCAATTGGACAATGATTTATCTTACGAGGAGGAGCCGGTGGCCATTCTAGACCGGCAGGTTCGACAGTTAAGGTCGAAGAGTTATCCTTCTGTGCGTGTTCAGTGGAGAGGTCAGCCTCCTGAGGCATCGACCTGGGAGTCCGAGTCCGATATGCGGAGCCGCTACCCACATTTGTTTCCTGACTCAGGTACTTCTTCCTTTTGTCCGTTCGAGGACGAACGGTTGTTTTAGAGGTGGAGATTGTGACGACCCAAAGGGTCATCACTTATTTTATTAATCATTTCGAGCTTCCGAGGCCTTGAAAACCTCATTCTATGTTGCCTCGATTTATGTGCATGATCCGAGCATGTAGCCGGAAAGATCTTGTGATAGAAAAATATGAATTCTATGAGAAATTTAAATAAAAATGATATTAATATTGATATGGTTGACGTCGGTCAATATTTTTGGTAAACGGACCTGGACCCGAGATTGGATGGTCCCGAAAAGTCCGTAGGAAAATATGGGACTTGGACATGCGTCCGGAGTCGAATTCTGAGGCCTAGAGCCCAAGTTATGAATTTTTCTATGAAATTGTTTTTGATGTAATTGTTAAAGGAAATGAATTATTTGACCTTGGTATCGGGCTCATATTTTGGTTCCGACGCCCGGTACAAGTCTTAAATATTATATATGTGATTTCTGTAAAGTTTGGTGACATTCGGATGTCGTTTGAGATGTTTTGGACCTTGAGTTCGAAGTTTGAAAGTTTTGAAAACCAAAGTATGAAAATCATGAATTTGAGGCTTGATTTGATGAAAACGATGTGATATTGGCGATGTGATCGCACGAACAAGTTCATAATGTGTTTTTGATATTGTGTACATGTTTGGTTTGGAGCCCGGGGGCTCGGGTAAAGATTTGATAGGCCGTTGGATTAAATTTCTGAATTTATGCACTGCTGGTTTTTCACCCAGCTGTTGGCTTCGCATTTGCGAAGAATTTCTCACAAATGCGAAGAAGGCAGTTCAAGGCTGGGTTCGCAAATGCGAACCCATTATCGCAAATGCGATGCCTGCCAGAACCAGCCAAGTTCGCAAATGCGAACAAAGTGTCGCAAATGCGACACTGGTACAGCTGGCCCAGAGTTCGCAATTGCGAACTTAACCTCGCAAATGCGAGGCCTTCAATAATTGCCTGTCTTCGCAATTGCGAAGAATGTGTCGCAATTGCGACAAAGCCCAGAAGCCTGCTGGTTCGCAAATGCGAACCTTATTTCGCAAATGCGAAATCCCCAGTAACTGCCTAGACTTCGCAAATGCGAACAAATGTTCGCAAATGCGAACTTCCTAGCCTTAGCTTATTTTTCAAACTCCAGAAATTGGTCGGGGTTCGCAATTGCGAACCCATGTTCGCAAATGCGAACACAGAGACCTGTAAATCACGATTTTCAGTTCATTTCTTCACTTTTCACAACCCAAAAACACCCATTTGCGATGCTTCACGAATTCCTTCTTCTTCAAAACAATTGTAAGTCACTTTTTACTTAATTCTTTCAATTCCTAACATCATTAAACATGTTTTTCAATAGAAATCAAAGGTTTTCATGGTAGAAATTCTTGTTTTTTGATAGAATATAGGGTTTTTCATAAATTGGGAAATTGGACCTCGAATTGAGGTCCGATTTTGGAACAAATCATATACTTGAACTCGTGGGGGGATGGGTAACCGGATTTTGGTCCGAACCCCGAGTTCCGACCATATGGGCCCGGGGTTGAAATTCACTATTTCGGGCAGAATGTTGTAAAAGTTGTAATTGGTCTTAGGAATTAGTTTGTTGAGTAGTATTGATGATATTAAATCAATTGTGTATAGATACGATTGGATTGGAGCCAATATTGAAAGAAAAAGACATTGCCACGGATTGAATTGTTCATAAACATTCGATGTAAGTGTTTGTTCTTTCCTAGCTTGAGGGAATAGGATTTTGTGCTATGTGTTATGTGATCGAGTGCGGTGTATGGGCTGTGGTGACGAGCATCCATACACTGGCGTCTAGTATGACCGTGAGTCGTTGTTAATGCTTATTGTGAAACATATTTGCAGATAAATTGTTGAACCTTTGCCAGGTTGTAGAATTGTTATTGTTCTCCCTTATCGGGACTTGTTGTGAAGATGATTATTGATTGCCCTTGTTGGGACGGTTTATGAATTATTGTTTTATTCTTTGCCCTTAACTGTGATTGTTATTTGGGTGAGGAAGAGTGATAATGCACGAAGGGTGATGCCGTGCCTTGACTTATTATTTACGCACGAAGGTTAATGCCGTGCCATGTTTTATTATTTATGCACGAAGGTTAATGTCGTGCCATGTTTTATTGATTATGCACGAAGGATCATGCCGTGCCCTGTTATTGAACCATGTACGAAGGATCATGCCTTACTATGGATGTGAGGATGAGAGTAAAAGCACGAAGGGTGATGCCGTGTACTTTATTTGCTTATTTGGTGAGGTTGAGAGTAAAAGCACGAAGGGTGATGCCGTGCAACTGCCTGCTATTCCTTGACTTGATATTACTTGTGTTTCCATTATACTTTGTTTTCCTTGTGAACTTATTAACCGTTGTTAATTGTTGAGTTCTTTGAGATATTCCTTATTGTGTTATTACTTGGTTATTTCTTGTTATTCTGTGGTATACATATATATTGAACTGCACAGGTTTATGTGGGTGTCTGGTCCTATGCTTGTCACTACTTCGCCGGGATAGGCCAGGCACTTACCAGCACATGGGGTCGGTTGTGCTGATACTACACTTCGTGCGTTTTTGCACAGGTCCAGGTTACGATCAGGAGCAGCAGCAGTAAATCGATTGCGTGGGAGTTGATCATATTTGAGACCGAGGTAGCTTGCAGACGTCCGCAGGCCCGGCGTCTCTCTCTTTACTTATGTTACTAGCTGTAGTCTCTTTGTTCCGAGACAAACAGAATTATGTTATATTTCTTTCAAACTTTTATGTGTAGTATTCAATAGTAGTTCGTGAGTTGGTGACTCCACGTCTTGGGTAGAGGATTTCAGTATGATTTTCACCTTGTAATTAGTTATTTCTATTTCGATAAAGTATTCCGCATTTATTTAATTAAAGTTGTGGTTTGTTGATAAATAAATTATGAAATTATGTTAAAAACAGGATAGTATGAATACAGTGGCTTGCCTAGCTACCACGAGTAGGCGCCATCACGATCCCGATGTTGGGGGAAAATCCGGGTCGTGACACTCTGAATTTCTGATTCAAAAATCCAGCCTCTAATCGGGCTCAAATGTGGTCTATTTATGGGTGAGATTGGTGAAAATTTTGTGGGCAAAAGCGGAAAAGTAATTTCTAATTTCCTCCCATGAATTTTATCAATTGTTACACTTAACTACCATTTTCTGTTTTGAATTTGCCTTCCAGCATGTGCTGGAAGGTTCTAATTGATTCTTTTTGGGGTCTTTTACTAGTGTACCCCCACTTGCTAAGGTTATTTACCAAGTTGCCTTTTATTTGGGTCTATTATACCCTTAGTTTTGTGCAATATTGCAGAAATCATAGGCCTAAATATCTTTAATGTCCTCATAGGCTCTATTAAATCTACAATTATGCCATTTTCTATTCCTCTTATGCCCTTAATGGCATTCATTATTTACCCAACCCTGTCCAGGTTAGGATACGTTGTTTTTAGTTATTATTTAACTTTTGGCCAATATTATTGAGTCATTTAAGACTTGGCCAGATTTGAACTTCAACTTATTTCAATTTTAGCATTTTTCTTTCATTTTTCTGTTATTAGAGTTAATTTGCAGGACGAGCCTGCTTATTTATCTGAATCTATTCTATTTAAGGCTTAACCAGTCCAATGTTTGGACTTAGATTTGCAATTTTAGCCAATTAATAATCACAGGCCAACTAAGACTTTGCAAGTCTAGCCAATTTCAGACTTAAGTCAGTTTATTACATATTTAACCAATTTAAAAGTTAGCCAATGAATTCAAAATTAAAGAACTACAGAGTTGGTCAGTTACAAGATTGACCACTCTTATCACTTATTTCAATTGTGACCCTTTTTTTATGTTGTTTTCAATTTTAACCTACTTAACTACTTAAAACATGTTTTCAGACTTAGCCACTTCTCAAATTACCACACTATTATAGCTATAACCAATATCACCTAGGTACATTAGGCTTAACAACAATCAATTAACACAAAATCATTGCAAACATAGTCTTTTCACATTAAATTGCATACATAGCTATAAAATCAGAATTACTTGTCATTTAACCAAAACTCAGATAAGGGATTGAATATTGTTGAATTTCAATCAAACAAACTTCTAATCCAGATTCCAAACAAGGTATGTCAATTAAACATAAAAGAGGCAAGTCAGAACTTTCTCATGTCAAAGACTACTAAAAACCCTAATCATGCTCGAGTGTATTTGATTAAGCATAGATAGGCAGAATTTATCAAAGAAGCTCAAAGAAGACATGATATTATCAGAGAGACAACTAAACAGAGATTATTTCAGAAGCTGAAACTAATCTAAACATGCAATGGCTTAAACGATTAACAAGAAAAGAAATTAAACAAAGAGCATGCTAAAACTTAAATAAGATGAAGATGAGTCATGTAAATAAGGAAAACAAGAAAGAATTCAAAAATCATAAAAAACAGAAAATGAGAGGAGGGGACTTAGCTTTGCAGGATCTGTCTCCTGTGCTATTTCCCCTTTTCTTGTTAATTTTCTTTTCTTTTCTTTCAGGCTTCAAGTCGAAGTCTTTTCCAGTTTCTTTTTTTCTTTTCCAGTTTTCTTTTCTTTCAGACTTCAAGTCGAAGTCTTTCATTGTTTTAGTGGTGGAGATGGGTTCAGGGTATTATAAGGGAAGGGTTTTGTTTTGGGGTTTGATTTTAAGGTCGACTGGAGTTAGGGTTCCGACGACCTATTTTGGAATATTCGAGCATCTGGAGAGATATTCGAAAGAAATCATTTGTGGGGGGTGATAGATTAGGGTGTGAGGGTCAAGTGGTGTTAATTTGGGAGTGGTTCTCATAGGTTTGGTCACCGGAGAGAAACTCCGATGATCGGAATTTCAAGAAACTGGGTTTTCTTGTAGTTTCTGGGGTTTTCAAGGTGGTTCAAGGTGGAGAAGAAGGGAAAAAGGTTTGGGGGTTGAGAGTTGGCTAGAGACGACCATGGAAATAGGCCAGTCTTCCATGGCCGGTGAATGTTCGAGAAGAAGAAGAAGACGAAGGGGTTAGGAAAGGGCGGCTAGGGTTAGGCGTTAAGGAAATGGACGGCCGGTCTCTTTGAGACTGGGTTTATATACGTGTTACACTTACTCAATTCCTGGCCGTTAGATCATGTGAGATCAATGGCCAGGATTAAATGTCCCAAAAACGATGTCGTCTCATTTAAAAGAGAGACTTATCCCCATCCATTAGATTTTAAAGTGTGGACGGTTCAGATTGATCTCAGACCTTAATTAAATATTCAATTCCGGATAAAGTCTCAGCCGTTGGATTTAGAGTGATGAACGGCTGAGATCATTATTTATTTTAAGAGTGTTGGACCGGATTTGGGCCAATGCACTTGGGCTAGTATTTGGCCCAGTTCTATTTTTTGGTATTTTCTTTATATTTTAATTATTTTTGTGGTATTTTCTTTTGTATTTCATTTTTTTCGTTTTGTATTCTTTTCAATTATTCAATTTCCTATTTTCTCTAATTTTCTGATATTTCTTTATATTTTTTATATTTGTCTACTATTTTTCTCTAATTTCCGCCCTTATTGCCTCTTTTTGTTAATTTTCCTTTTAACTACTTTAATTGTAATACTTGTATTTAACCTATATTTTTAGTTTTTCTAATTTTAATTTCTAATTGTTCACACACACAAATGCATCTTTTTTCAATCAAAACATGTAATTACACACAAAAATATTATTTATTTTAATTTTGGAATTTATTGCTTAGGGCAAAAATTACGTGCTCACACACATAAGCCTCTTGGGCATTAATCACATAGCAATTCTCAGCTAACATGTCAGAAAATATCTATTAAGTTTTCAAATCTTAGAAAGATGGCTAAGTTGCAAAATACCATTTTGAAACCTTAGACTGAGATAAAATATGCACAGTATTGCCAAGACAGTCATACCAATCCCTGAAGGATTCAAGCATTCCGCACGAAACCCAAAACATGATAATTAGTACAATTCATGATAATTAATATCTTTTATTAGGGTGTCAATTCAACTTCAAGCAATTAGGTAGTGTTTTTATTACACGGGACAGACCAAGTTAGAATCCCAAATGGTGCTCTACCCTATGCCTGTTATCGAGCGTGCAAGTCACCTCAATACAGCACTTGGATGTGCAAGTCCGGGATTTACAAACCCTCAGGACATGATTTACAAGTATTACCCACCTCGAACCGATGAGAATTCTAGCCCACGATGCCTTTGCCTCTCAAACTGGCCTCCACGTGCATCTAATCTATCTAAAATCATAAGTAATATATCATAATATGCTAATGGGACATAACCCAATCGAAAGAACTCGAAAAATACTCAAAAATACAAAATTGGCAAAATCCAATCCCCGGGCCCACATTCCTAAAAATTATGAACTTCACATTTTCAGAGTCCTCGTCTCTCCACGAGTCCGTACATACCAAGAACTCTCAATTCGGACAACAAATGGCCCTTCAAATCCTAAATATAAGATTTTTGCTTCAAGCCCTAATTTCTTGATTTTTAGGCATAAACTCATGAATTAGAAGGATGATTCTCGTATAAAACATGTATTTAACTCATAAAACTTACCTCCAACGATTCCCAGCCGAAACCGCTTCAATTCCCGTCCAAAAGCTCTCAAGAATGAAAAAAAATGGTGGAAAATGGGTTATTTTCGCGACTGAAATGTTTTAAAACATTCTGCCTAGGTATTTTGTTCATCGCAATAATGGGAAATGCTTCACAATCGTGGAGAACAAATTTCTGGCACAAAAATTATCCTTCGCGATCGCGGTGCACAAATTCTAGTTCCTCCGGGCAGGCTTGAGTATAATGGTCATAACTTTTTACATAAAACTCCGAATGACAAATAGTGTGATGTTATGGAAAGTAGACACATAGGGCTATAATTTCATGTGTTACTCATTTCCGTAATCCTTATACATGTAGAGATACAAGATTCCGAATTCATTCATGTATTTTAGAGATCCTTCTCGGAATGCCTATAGTTTAACGTCTATAACGTTTGCTACAAATATCCAAATCATACTTTCTTTATCTTTTTGTAAAGTAGACATGATGTGCTACAACTTTTATTTTAGAATTACCTCAAAATTTCTTGTAGATAAAAAGATATAAGCTTTCGAAATAGGACCTGCGTGACAGAAATTTCTTCTTCGCGATCGCGAGTCATTAATGTTTTTCTCAGATTTTACTCACCGCGAACGCGACCGATTCCCCGCGATCGCATAGAGCACTGCTGTAGCCAAAAACCAGAAGTTAAAAATGGCCTAGAAATCGTCTGAAACCACCCCGAAACTCACCCGAGGCCCCTCGGGACCTTAACCAAAAGCACCAACACATCCTGTAACCTTATTCAAACTTGTTCCAATCATCAAAACACGTCCATAAACACAAAAATTATCAATTTACAACGGATTCAAGCCTAAATTCATCGAATTCTTCCAAAACTCACATTCAATCCAAAACCCAACTAAATGACGTCTGAATGACCTGAAATTTTGCGGACAAGTCCAAAATCACCTAACAAAGCTACTGCAACTCTCAAAATTCCATTCTGACTCTCGAACCAAAATATTACATATCAATCGGAAATTGCCAAAATACTAGCTTCGCCAAAATAGGCTAACTTCTTCACCGGACCTCTAAAATTACTTCCGATTGTGCTCCTAAGCCTTAAATCATCACCCGAAGCTAACTGAATCATCGGAATTCAATTTCGAGCCCTCTAACTTATAAGACAACATTCGGTTGCCTTTTCCAATATAATTCTTCTTAAAAGAGACCAAGTGTCGCATTTCTTAATAGAATTACTCCAATTAAATTCTAACGCACCCAATGTCGATAATGAAACACAAAGCAATACATTGATGAAAAATGAGGCAAAAAAACTTGTTGCGACCAAAACACTCACGCAAGTGTACGCGATCGACAAGTAATATAGTAGTGAGTAGAGTATCGTTCCCACGAGGAATTTTGATTAACTTTTTGACTGATTTAGACTAATTTAGTTATCAACTCAAACTAGACTATCACAAGATATATCTAAAAATTCTCAATAATTCAAAGTAAAATTACTACACCAATTACAAATTATGTTTATAACGATTTGGACAAATATATTCCAGGGCCATGGACTTGCTAGTAATCATGCTATTTTTCGACTTAGAATTGATTTATTTAATTATCCGGGTTGTTGATTATAAGGATAATAATATTCATAAGAATCTTTCGAGTTCTTATGAATCTATCCAAGTTAAATCAATATCTATATTTCTATGATATTAATATTAACAAGAATGCATTTCAAACTCTTATTCTTCAACCAAACAAGGCAATTAAGTATATTTCTATCTTAATTGCAAATCCTTCACCCGATGCCCGGGATTCAAAACTTGTTCTATTTGATTTTATATGCAACCAAGAATTTCCTTTGTCAAGTTTAATTCAAAGTTCGTAGATAATATTTCACTGTTAGCTACGCAGTAAAATATTTAAGATCAAAATCAAATAAACAACCCATATCAATAACTTCAATAAAATCAATCCAAGCTTCAAATAACAAGATCAACTAACATCCATGACCCTAGAATACTAGAGAGTTTAGCTACTCGTGTTCATACTAAAAATCAAAAATGAAAGTCTTAAACACAATATAAACAAAGAACTAGAAGAAAGTTTAGAAGAACTCTTTAAATCCTTGCTCCAAGATGTTGTTCTTCTTCTCCTTTCTTAGCTCCAAGATGAAGTTCCTCCTTCTTACTCCCTCAAAATCTTCTCTCTAAGATGAATAGTATATTTCCACTCTCTCCAATAATGCTAAAAATCTGATCTTCTCCATAATATAAGGTTGCATTAATTAACTTTGAGTGGAATTATGTGTCTTTCCATTTTCAACCTTAAAAAAAATCATTTTAACCGAACTATTCTGCGCTAAGTGCGTGCGCTAAGTGGTCACTTCGCGCACGACTTCGCGCACAACATTTGAGCAATCTGCTTAAGGTTCGCGAAGTGTGCGCGAAGTGATGACTTCGCGCAGGGACTTCGCGCAACTGGGATTTCGGAAAAACTCAAAACATAAAAGTTGTAGCCCTTTCGAATATCTATCCATCGATATATTATGGAGCCCAAACGGAGTTTTGAGCAGAAAGTTATGCCCATTTTACTCAACTTGATTCCAACTTGATTTATTTAGCTTTTACTTAGACTTCAAAGCCTCAAATTCATCCCGAATTAATTCTTAAGTTGGAAACTCTTCCTGCAAAGCATAAATCATGAATTTAGTATAATTCATAATCATTTAAGCTCGAATATTTGTAAAATGTAGTAATTAAAGTGTTGTTACAACGACTAAAACACGAGTTTTTAGCCTTTGATCAACACCCCACACTTAAACCATTGCTCGTCCTCGAGCAATTAACATACACTTCACATAAGGATGATCTTTTTGACAAACAATTTCTTGTAATAACACATGTTGACACTTAGGTACCAATTCATAATAATTCAACCTCAAGACATGACTCACAAGTGCCACGCATTTTCATAACTTGCTTACTTGCTCTAACACAAAGGTCAAAAATTCTCCTTGCCTTTACAAATCATGTGCCCTCCCATAAATAGTATAGACTAGTTCCTCTCAAAATAACAATCAAGAATATTCAGGAACTCAAAATAGGAAGAATTAACTCACTCTCAGAATTGAAATTCATGTGCAACGGATGACATACCATATGCTTGCCCCTAGTGTAATACTCTACTAATTGAACTTATTCAGTCAAGAATCAAGTAGGACTTTAATTGGTTGTAGTGTAGGCTAGAAAGAAGGGTGTGAAAAATATAGAATGTATTAACTACACCTCCTTGAACACTTCCATACATACAACATCTTTCATCATTTCAGCATCACTCCTATGTTAAACCATCTCCAACCTTTTTGAGATTTTTACATACTAACAACAAATCTCATTCTCTTTAAGCAACTTAAATTAGGGAATGTTACTACTGAAAATTCATCCCCTATATATATACATATATTCATATATACATATATGAATTATTCTTCATTCTTTTTTTTTTTTTTTACCAACCAATTTCTTCAACATTAAAACAACATTTATTGCTCATGAGAAAGAGGTTCAAATAACTGATATATTTACATAGAGTGGTAAGGTTTATAACGTGGTTGCCAAAGAAATAGGATTAACGGTTCAAAAGGTTTGACTAGGATATATACAATAAGGTGGATATGATTATCAAACTGGTTCAACAAAGAAATGCCTATATCATCTCCTAAACTGAATAATGCTACTATTTCGCTTTGCAAAACACATGGAGGCAAGTTCTAGACATCAACTATTATACACGGAATATTTCAGCAATCCTTACTCACACACTGACACATAATTCACTCAAGCTTGGATCTTTCTCGACTCTCTAGTCAAAGCAGTTAAGTATAGTCATAAATACACAATTTAAGGCACTTATTTTAGAATCAAGAACTGAGGTTGAACATCACAAATAAGGCATATATCACTTCTAGAGCATGTGCATTTGAGGAGACTAACTTTGTAAATGAGGAACTTTTTATTGAATTGAACTAGAAAAATTTATACTATACCCGGTTCAAATACACCCTTGGAAAAGAACCATGGCATAAAGAAAAACCAAGGAGAATTATTTAATTTAAACCAAAACTAGCATACACTAAACTGAAAAGCAAAATAAATAAAAAACTCTAATTTTTCGTGTTTTTTTTTTTTTTTTTTTTCTCATTTTTCATCAAGAAAATCTAGTAGAGATCTAAAAGGAAATTAAGAACACTTACTATCTACAAACACTATAGTAAATCAAAACAAAAATAAATGCTACCCCACACTTAAAAACTTGCATTGTCCCTAATGCAAAAGATCAAAATAAATCAGAAAAGAGACTCCCTGAGGCCATTGGCCTAAGCATCTTCTTCTTCAAAGGTGCACAAATATTCCTCATAATCCGAGGGAATAGATTCACATCCTCATCCTCCTCGGCTAGTAGATGCAACCTCAGATGGGCCAACATTTGATCTTTTACTTGGGCGGCTAGACATTATATCCGCACAACATGATATATTAGATAAAAAAAATTACTTTAAGAGCAGGTGGAGTAAATACCTCACACTTATGTTATTATCATGTTGACACTTAGTATGTATAACAGGGATTCAGACTACCCAGTTCTTCAATTAGAATGATATAATGTTTATCAGTCTACCCAACATTAGAGATAATTGCTACAATTGTACATAAAATAAAAATTCACAAACAAAGCTGAAAATATAAACAATAAACATAAAAAGAAATTAGTCTATTTTACAAATTTTAAAATTATTATACAAAATATACTACATAGGCATCTATACAAATCCTACATACACAATATACATTGTGAACCACGTTTTTGCTTCCACCTTGAACTTATGAATTGTACCCCTAACAAGGCATCAAGTATGTCGCTATGCTCCTTTGGTGGGGCAACAAAGATAACCAGGCCAAGTAATAAATTTTTCACTCGGCACTTCTTGGCCTTTGGATGAGGAATGTAATTTTTTCTTTTTGGCACAACAAATTCAAGAATATAGGCACTTTCATCCTCACTCTTTGACTTTCCCATAAGCTCATATGGCTCGATTACTATCTTACTATCTAAACACAATGTGGAAAAATGATTGGAATGAGTTCTAATGCTCCCAAACTCATGAATTTTACTACTATTTACATCCTCATGTATACACACACTTAATTCTCCTAAAGTAATGTTATCTACTTCCTCACATGACTCTAGAGCACTCTTCTTAACATTGACATCCTCAAGAAAAATATGATATAATGATTGGTATTCTCGTTTTAGCTCCTCTATTTGGTCTAGAATATTTTTTTCAGCTTCATACAACTCATCATTAAATTGTTGGGCGTTACACGCATCAACCTTTGCACTCAAATCTAAATCCAAGTTATGCACAATCAAGCTAAAATTATCACTTTTTTGTGCAAGCTCATCTCTCTCCTTAGACCAATCTTTCATCACCGTTGTTAGTAAATAACGTCGTTCTGCAGAATCCACTAATCGAGAATATCCATCCCAATACCAACCTTTACTCCCATATTCAAATTCAGATGTCCAAGAGGTGAGGCCATGACTAGCCCAAAAATATGGGCCATAAAAATCCTTTATCAACCAAACGTCTTCATCATTAACCTTACCTCTGTATATTTCATCCCCAGATGTCATCCTAAGAGGACTAGAAACATACTAAGAGAAAAATCAAATGGTTATTAAAAATAACATATTTACAAAAAGAAAAGAAAATAAACTTGTAAAGATAATAATAAAAGTCTAATCTAGACGAATAGTTAATTTCTAATTCCCCGGCAACGGCGCCAAAAACTTGTTGCGACCAAAACACTCACGCAAGTGTACGCGATCGACAAGTAATATAGTAGTGAGTAGAGTATCGTTCCCACGAGGAATTTTGATTAACTTTTTGACTGATTTAGACTAATTTAGTTATCAACTCAAACTAGACTATCACAAGATATATCTAAAAATTCTCAATAATTCAAAGTAAAATTACTACACCAATTACAAATTATGTTTATAACGATTTGGACAAATATATTCCAGGGCCATGGACTTGCTAGTAATCATGCTATTTTTCGACTTAGAATTGATTTATTTAATTATCCGGGTTGTTGATTATAAGGATAATAATATTCATAAGAATCTTTCGAGTTCTTATGAATCTATCCAAGTTAAATCAATATCTATATTTCTATGATATTAATATTAACAAGAATGCATTTCAAACTCTTATTCTTCAACCAAACAAGGCAATTAAGTATATTTCTATCTTAATTGCAAATCCTTCACCCGATGCCCGGGATTCAAAACTTGTTCTATTTGATTTTATATGCAACCAAGAATTTCCTTTGTCAAGTTTAATTCAAAGTTCGTAGATAATATTTCACTGTTAGCTACGCAGTAAAATATTTAAGATCAAAATCAAATAAACAACCCATATCAATAACTTCAATAAAATCAATCCAAGCTTCAAATAACAAGATCAACTAACATCCATGACCCTAGAATACTAGAGAGTTTAGCTACTCGTGTTCATACTAAAAATCAAAAATGAAAGTCTTAAACACAATATAAACAAAGAACTAGAAGAAAGTTTAGAAGAACTCTTTAAATCCTTGCTCCAAGATGTTGTTCTTCTTCTCCTTTCTTAGCTCCAAGATGAAGTTCCTCCTTCTTACTCCCTCAAAATCTTCTCTCTAAGATGAATAGTATATTTCCACTCTCTCCAATAATGCTAAAAATCTGATCTTCTCCATAATATAAGGTTGCATTAATTAACTTTGAGTGGAATTATGTGTCTTTCCATTTTCAACCTTAAAAAAAAATCATTTTAACCGAACTATTCTGCGCTAAGTGCGTGCGCTAAGTGGTCACTTCGCGCACGACTTCGCGCACAACATTTGAGCAATCTGCTTAAGGTTCGCGAAGTGTGCGCGAAGTGATGACTTCGCGCAGGGACTTCGCGCAACTGGGATTTCGGAAAAACTCAAAACATAAAAGTTGTAGCCCTTTCGAATATCTATCCATCGATATATTATGGAGCCCAAACGGAGTTTTGAGCAGAAAGTTATGCCCATTTTACTCAACTTGATTCCAACTTGATTTATTTAGCTTTTACTTAGACTTCAAAGCCTCAAATTCATCCCGAATTAATTCTTAAGTTGGAAACTCTTCCTGCAAAGCATAAATCATGAATTTAGTATAATTCATAATCATTTAAGCTCGAATATTTGTAAAATGTAGTAATTAAAGTGTTGTTACAACGACTAAAACACGAGTTTTTAGCCTTTGATCAAATACCTAAGATGATGGGTCGGATCGTCATAGTAACGAGCAACGATGATGCCATGACTGCTACAGGCGACAGACAGTATGGTGACACTAGAAGGGTAACGGACTGTTGGACAAACTGCTGGATAACAGACAACTGCTCGGTTGTTTAGAAGAAGGTGACAATAGGAGGAAGGACGACGGGGCTGCTTCTATGGTCGTTCATGGCAGCCATGGCTGTTTGGACATTCGGACATGGCTGCTCGTCATCGACTGGACGAGCTGGTGGTGCCTGGACGATGTTGTTCGTTGACTGGATGGTGACAGCGATGGGGGAAAGGGAGGTCATCGAATATGATGGTTGATGGTCGTTGGTGGCTAGGGTTTGCTAATGTATTGGTTGTTTGAAGAAGAAAACTTAATCTTCTAAATGGAAGAGAAAATGTAACAAAATGAAAAAAAAGGTTGATGATGTTAAGGGTAGGGTTTGGGATATTTGGGTTGGGTTGAATTAGTTTTTGGGCCTAATTTTAATTTCGAAAATTGGCCCAATCCAAGTTTGCTCTTCTTATTTTTTTCTCTTTTCTTTTAATTAATAAAACTAAAATTCTAAATTAAGTTATAAACTAAGTTAACTCAAAAATTCGAATTAAACTCCTAAAAATAATTATTATACACAATAAACATCAATTAAAATAAAATTGCACAATTTTGCCATTAAATGCTAAAAAATGAGAAAGATGCTTATTTTCCTGCTCAACGAGGAAGGCGACCAAGACATAGAGTTAGGGGAGCTGAGGGACTCAAAGCACTGTAGGAATCTGGGGTTCTACAGTCGCATTAGGGTGGAGGAGGTCGTGGAGGCTTTGCATAGGATGAGTAGGGGGCGAGCGACCTGTCGAGATGAAATTCCGGTGGAGTTTTGGAAATACATGGGTAAGGCAGGAGTGGAGTGGCTGTCCAGGTTGTTCAATGCGATCTTCAGGTCCAAGAAGATGCCAGAGGAGTGGATGTGGAGCACAGTTGTGCCTGTGTATAAGAACAAAGGTGATATCCAGTGTTGCAATAACTATAGGGGCATCAAATTACTAAGCCACACCATAAAAGTATGGGAAGGGGTGGTTGAGGCGAGGGTGAGGGCGATGACGTTAATCTCGGTGAACCAGTTTGGTTTCATGCCGGGCCGATCCACCACAGAAGCTATCCACCTTGTAAGGAGATTGGTGGAAAAGTTTAGGGTCAAGAAGAAGGACTTGCACATGGTGTTTATCAACTTGGAGAAGGCATACGACAAGGTTCCAAGAGAGGTGTTATGGAGGTGCCTGGAGGCGAAGAGCGTGCCGGAGGCCTACATTAAGATGATCAAGGATATGTATGATGGCGCTAAGCGAGGGTTAGGACGGTGGGTGGTGACACAGACCACTTCCCGGTGGAAATGGGGCTTCACCAAGGATCGGCGCTCAGCCCCCTCCTATTTGCTTTGGTGATGGATGCTCTAACTCGGCATATCCAAGGAGACGTGCCATGGTGTATGCTATTCGCTGAAGTATTGTCTTAATAGACGAGTCGAGAGTTGG
Source organism: Nicotiana noctiflora (assembly GCA_032618575.1). NCBI lineage: Eukaryota > Viridiplantae > Streptophyta > Magnoliopsida > Solanales > Solanaceae > Nicotiana > Nicotiana noctiflora. The sequence continues at coordinate 27,523 of JASVEL010009461.1, read as the reverse complement.
TGTTAATGAGAGATTGGAAGTCTGGAGACAGACCCTCGAGTCAAAGGGTTTCAGACTAAGCAGGTCTAAGACTGAATACTTGGAGTGCAAGTTTAGCTCGGAGCCGAGCGAAGAAGGAGCTGGTAGGGACGTGAAGCTTGGTTCTCAAGTCATCGCCAAGAAGGACAATTTTAGATATCTTGGGTCGGTGATCCAGGGGGACGGAGAGATCGAAGGGGATGTCACTCACCGTATAGGGGCTGGGTGGTCGAAATGGAGGCTTACGTCGGGAGTCTTGTGTGACAAGAAAGTGCCACAGTATCTCAAGGGGAAGTTTTATAGAGTTGTGGTTAGACCATCCATGTTGTACGGGGTGGAGTGCTAGCCGGTGAAGAACTCTCATGTTCAGAGAATGAAGGTCATGGAGATAAGGATGCTCAGGTGGATATGCGGGCTCACCGGGTTGGATAGCGTCAGGAATGAAGCTATTCGGGAAATGGTAGGGGTAGCCCCAATGGATGAGAAGCTGCGAGAAGCGAGACTCAGGTGGTTCGGACATGTGCGAAGGAGAAGCCCCGATGCTCTGGTGAGGAGTTGCGAGCGGCTGTCGGTAGTTGGCGCGAGTCGTGGTAGAGGGAGGCCCAAGAGGTATTGGGAGGAGGTGATTAGGTGGGACATGACTATTATGTAGATTTCCGAGGACATGGCTCTTGATAGGAAAGTCTGGAGGTCTAGTATCAAGGTTGTAAGTTAGGGGCTTCTATTATTTCACGGGATAGGGATGGGTCGAGGTGGGGGAGGGTTCCTGATAGGTTAATATCTCTGTGAGTACTCCTAGAATTACTAATGCTTTTTGTTCATGTTGTTGCTTTGTTTACTTTGACCTTTTATATGTCAGTTTTTTGTGGTTTATTCTAGAGTCACTAATACTTTTTCTTTTTCCTTTTATTTTTTTTTTGTTTTTTTTTTTCTTTTCTCGCTCTTTCGCCGAGGGTCGATTGGAAACAGACTCTCTGCCCTATAGGGTAGGAGTAAGGCCTGCATACATATTACCCTCCCAAGACCCCACTCGTGGGACTATATTGGGTAGTTGTTGTTGTTGTAAACTTGATTACTCCTAGTTGTAGAAACAAATCCTAAATGCAAAAATGCGATATATTTTTTTATTATATTTTTTTTCTATTAATTTAAGCAAACAAACACGCCCGGATAAATACAAACAGTAAAAGAAAAATAATGCAAAATCCACAAAAATCACACACAACCCAATACTAATTTATTTTCAATTTTTGGGAGTGATTCTCATATAGGGCAAAAATCACGTGCTCACAGCTACCCCTCTTTGCCCGGAAGCACGAAGAGTTTTTTCCGCAAAGATAAGTGAGCGGATACGAGCGATTTTTGCTCGTTCAAGTACTTTGTGTGAAGCATTTTTTGAAAAGATTTAACCGGACCTTTGCTTCGATGGTTTCCTACATATCCTAGGCTAAACAGGAATCAGGTTGATGTAGTTCGGGAAATTTTGGTAGCTGGGACTACCGGGGAACTGTGGTTCTGCCGTTACTGTTGTTGCATGATGTTACCACTGCTTTAATGATCTTCTTATTACATCGTGCTAAATGGAAAAACAAGAAAATAGGCTAGCCTACAGATCACGAGATCCTATCTATCTTCAACTTGTTTTTTCCGCCTTATTTCTTATCGGCTTGTATTTCCTCCGGTGCTTCTTTCTTCCTTAGACTTGGGGATGACGCTGGCCTTTTGCTTTTCCGAATATAAGTTTTCATCATTTTGCTCAATCCGTTGTGGATACGGTTTCCTTTATCGACCCTTTTGATGCTTTTGCGGAATACGACTTTCTTTGTCAAGTCTATTATGCTAGGGACAACCAAGGCTCGGAGGACGCTTCTCTCATAATTTGTCTTATCTTTGTTTGACTCATGCGCTTGAATTTGCGCTGGGAACTCTTGTTTTAACCCTCTACTTTATGGTGGGTTACTGATTTCAAGACCTGAAACGTAACTGGAAAACAAAAAACATTCCTCTTGTTATGCAGGTGGGTGCCTATTATTCTAGAACATGAAAAATTATTATGTTTATTGTATAAGTGGGGGCCTATTTTATCTAAAGATATGAAACATATTCCGCTTATTATATAGGTGGACACCTATTATTCTAAAGACATGGAAATTTATTGCACTTATTATACAAGTGGGCGCCTATTTTATCTAAAGACATGAAAAATATTCCGCTTATTATACAGGTGGGCGCCTATTATTCTAAAGACATGCAAAAATTATTCCACTTATTATATAGGTGGGCGCCTATTATTCTAAAGACATGAAAAAATATTTCGCTTATTATACAGGTGGGCGCGTGTTTTATCTAAAGACATGAAAATATTCCACTTATTGTACAGGTGGGCGCCTATTATTCTAAAGACATGCAAAAATTATTTCACTTATTATACAGGTGGACGCCTATTATTCTAAAGACATGAAAAAATATTCTGCTTATTATACAGGTGGGCGCCTGTTTGCTAAGGCATGAAATGTATTCCACTTATTGTACAAGTGGGCGCTTATTATTCTAAATCATGAAATGTATTCCCTTAATTATACAGGTGGGCGCCTAATTGGTAAGACATGAAAAGTATTCCCTAGTTATATAGGTGGGCGCCTAATTGCTAAGATACGAAAAGTATTCCCTAGTTATACAGGTGGGCACCTAATTGGTAAAATATGAAAAGTATTCCCTTTTTATACAGGTGGGCGCCTAATTGCAAAAACATGAAATGTATTCCCTTGTTATACAGGTGGGCGCCTATTTATGAAAATTATTCCCTAGTTATACAGGTGGGCGCCTATTTGATAAGACATGAAATGTATTCCCTAGCTATACAGATGGGCGCCTAAATAGTAAAATATGAAAAATATTCGATTTGTTTCCTCGTTCATCCGAGAACGACAAAAATATTTATGCCCCAGTTTTGGTGACCTTCCTTGTGGCGTGTATTTTTTTGCCATCATCAACCTTTATTTCCTGTAAAACTCAAAGAAAATCTTGTTAGTTTAAAACATGGTGAGTTGTCACGCCACTCTGGTGATGGTTTCTTTCTTTCCCTTTTCCTTGCTCTATGCACCCAAAACTAGTTGGGGATAACTTTACTTGCTGGGGATGATATTTCCGTTAGGGATGGATTTTCTATTTATCCCTTCCCCGCTCTTCTGTTTTAAAACACATTAGGGGAGTTCTTTCAACTCCAAAACTACTCCCTTCAAAAGTTTCATTTTCCCTCAATACTATAGGGGATGAAATGTTACAACCCGGAGATGAGATTATTGAGGATAAGACTGCTGGGGTTATTTTGTTGCGGATGAATTCTCCCTTTCTCTTTCCCCTTTTTCTGTGTTGTCCAAACATCCTGGAACTTGGTCGGTGATCCATTGAAGTTCTCCTGGGGATCCTCTTGGAACTTAATCCATAAATTCCTGAACCATTGCTTTCCAGCGTTTCTTCATATTTCCCTTACTTTCTAGGCCGATTTACCCTTTGGTCTTGCAACAAACGCCTTTTTATTATTGCCTTGTCTTTGGCCTGTCCTCTTCACATTTTGCTTCGTACCATTTTGTCAACTGGTAGTAAACTCTAAAAAATCCTTCTAAAATTTCTGGATTTAGACAAAGAAATGAGAAGATAGAAAAAACTCTTTCTGAACAAATGCTGGGGGAAAAGAAGAGGAAAGAACTTATCTAGATTGTATGACCGGTCCCAACGATCATGTCGTGCATTCTGGATTAATCGACCCAGTCTATTTGTATAAATCAATTCTTCTAATGACTTGATTTGCCGGGGATAAACAGATGCCCAACTCTTTGCTATATGCAGACCCTTTCTGCCAATCGCATTTTGTCGCCTCATAGTGCCCTTCGAGGGATTTTCACTAATAAGACTCTCTCATTTATCTTGGCTTCCGTCGCCTTACGGTGCCCGTGAAGGTTTTCACCACAAGACTCTCTCTTTCTATTTCTCTCATCTTACGTCGCCTTATGGTGCCTGTGAAGGCTTTCACCGATAAGACTCTCTCATTTTATTTTTCAACTGGGGATCGGAGTGTTACCGATAAGATTTTCTCCACCAGGCATTCTTTTACCTATCCATTTCTTCAGCTTATGACCCTTGTCCGGTCGGGGATCAGTGTATTGCCCTTGGCTTTCATTTTTCTGACTTGGCACTTCTCAGATAACAATCAGAGGTCTTTTTTGGACATAAGATGTGGGTTTTGTGTGGGTAAAGAAAAGAAAAGGTTGTCAAAATAACTTGATGGGTAATAGATTACAACTCTTGGAATCAAACTTTTTTCCAAAATAAAAAAAAACATAACTTCTGCCCCAGTTTTCTTGTTAGGGAAATTTTGATTTTTCCGTGACATTTTGTCACCTTGCGACCGAGCCATGAGGTACGTATCCTCTTGGAGGAATCAGGTCGAACGTAGTTCACAATAGCTTGTTTTCATGTGATTTTCTTTTTATTTTTCTCGTTTCTCTTCTTTTTTTTCATTTTTTCGTTTTATTTAATGATTCCAAGAGAGGGGTATGAAAGAATAAGTAAGGCTCAAAAGGGGAAAGCAAAAATTGAAAGTGTTTGGATGAAAGAAAGAATTGCCTCCATCTTTTCATTATACAATAAGAACCAAATACAAACAAATGAATAAATAACTATCATGATCAAAGAAATTATACATAGTATCTCTTGACTGCATCAGAATTGATAGCTATGTCGATGCATCTTCCTTCAATAATATAAGGCCCTTGCCAATTTGGGGCGAACTTGCCTTTTGCATCGACCTGATGCTGGAGAATCCATTTCAATACTTGCTGCCCTACTTCAAATTTTCTGGGGCGTACCTTCTTATTGTATGCTCTTGCCATTCTTTTCTGATACAACTGGCCATGACATACTGCTGCCAATCTCTTTTCATCGATTAAGCTCAACTGCTCAAGTCGAGCTTTGACCCATTCATTATCATCAATCCCGGCTTCAGAGCCAATCCAGAGGGATGAAATTTAAACCTCTGCTGGTATTACTGCTTTAGTTCTGTATACCAATAAATAAGGAGTTACACACTCTAAAGTACGAACAGTAGTGCGATAACCCAACAATGCAAAGGGTAGCTTTTCATACCACTGTCTGGACCCTTCTACCATTTTCTCAAAATCTTCTTTATGTTTTTGTTGGCCGCCTCAACTGCACCATTCGCCTTAGGATGATACGGGGTAGAATTACGATGTGTAATCTTGAACTGTTGACATACTTCTTTCATCAAACTGCTATTAAGATTAGCACTGTTGTCTGTGATGATTACCTTTGGGATCCCAAATCTACAGATGATATGGGAATGGACAAAATCCACCACTACCTTCTTGGTCACTAACTTGAAGGTCTTTGCCTCTACCCATTTGGTGAAATAATCAATGGTTACCAGAATGAACCTATGACCGCTGGAAGCTGCCGGCTCAATCGATCCAATGCATCCATGCCCTATGCAACAAATGGCCATGGTGCTGACATTGTATGCAATTCTGTTGGCGGAGAATGAATGAAATCTCCATATACCTAACACTGATGGCATTTTCACACGAAGCTGATACAATCATGCTCCATAGTGAGCTAGTAATATCCTGCTCATAGAATCTTCTTCGCCAATACATATCCACTCATATGTGGCCCACAAACTACGGCATGGACCTCTGTCATTACTGTCACAGCTTGACTGGCGTCTATACATCTCAACAATCCCAAATCTGGGGTTCTTTTGTACAACACTCCTCCACTGAGGAAAACCCTATTTGCCAATCGCCGAATGGCTCTCTTTTGATCTCTGGTTGCCTGTTCCGGGTATATCCCCATTCGGAGGTACTCCTTGACATCATAAACCATGGCTCGCCATCCATCTCCTCCTCTATCATGCTACAATAAACATGCTGCTCGTGAACCTGAATATGTAGTGGGTAAACATGAACCTTATCTGGGTAGTGCAACATTGATGCTAAGGTGGCCAATGCATCGACAACCTAATTGTGAACTCTTGAAATGTGTCTGAACTCCACCGATCGAAATCTCTTGCTCAAGTCGTGCAAGCATTGTCGATATGGTATAAGCTTCAAATCTTGTATTTCAAATTTACCTTGAATTTGATGTACCATGAGGTCCGAGTCCCCCAAGACCAAGACGTCCTGGACATCCATGTCTGCGGATAACCGTAACCCCAAAATGCATGCCTTATATTCAGCCATGTTGTTGGTACAATAGAAATGTAGTTGCACTGTAATAGGATAGTGATGTCCTATTTCTGAAATGAGTACCACTCCTATTCCAACTCCTTTTGAATTTGTGGCTCCATCAAAGAAAAGCTTACATCCTGGTTCCTCAGTCGAATCTACCTTGTCTATATGCACACTTCTTCATCGGGGAAATACGTCCTCAATAGCTCGTACTTTTTATCAACGGGGTTCTCATCTAAATGATCAAACAACGCTTGGGCCTTCATCGGCATCCTCATCACATAGATGATGTCAAATTATGTGAGTAATATCTGCCGTTTCGCTAACCTCCCTGTGGGCATAGTCTTTTGGAAGATATACTTTAATGGATCCAGGCGTGAAATGAGATAAGTAGTATATGATGATAGATAATGTTTTAACTTTTGTGCCACCCAAGTTAGGGTGCAGCATGTCTTCTCCAGTTGAGTGTACTTAATCTCATATACTGTAAATTTCTTGCTGAGATAATAGATGGCTCGCTCCTTCCTCCCTATACTGTCGTGTTGCCCTAGTATGTAGCCATACAAATTTTCTAGTACTATTAGATAGAGAATCAACTGTCTTACCGGTTCAGGTGTAACCAACACGGGTGGATTAGACAGATACCTTTTGATTTGGTCAAATGCTTTCTGACATTCCGTCGTCCATTCCATCGCAACGTCTTTTTACAACAACTGAAATATGGGCTCACAGGTCATCGTAAGTTGAGCAATGAACATGCTGGTATAAATTAATCTTCCCATTAGACTCATCACCTCCGTTTTGTTCTTCGGTGGTGGAAAATCCTAGATGGATTTGATCTTGGATGGGTCCAATTCAATACCTCGTCAGCTGACGATGAATCCTAGTAGCTTTCGTGACAGAATCTAAAAGCACATTTGTCCGGATTGAGCTTAATATCATACCTTAGAAGTCTTTGGAAGAACTTCCTTAGGTCTGCTACATGGTCTTCTTGACGCTTGGATTTTATGATCATATCATCCACGTACACTTCAATCTATTTGTGTATCATGTCATGAAACACGGTAGTCCCCACGAACTGAATACAAATAAAACCAAAACTAGATTACAACCCTGGAATAATCCAGGAAACAAGAAAGAAAATCCAAAGCCTTCTACTAAGACTCCCTTCGAGTGGGAAGATGAGTATTCGCCAGTTATTGATACCCCCACGAATTGTATGCCTGCTTTGCTGGAGCCCTCTCTCGCTTCTATCTCATGGACATCAGCAAACATCCTTTCGAAGCTCTGATTTAAATCCTCATCCATCCCGATCAATGGTCCGATAACTTTTGGGACCGACGACCTCTTGGCACTTGCTTTAACAAAAGATCAGGAAAGGTGTGGAACTGGCTTGGGAAGAACCCAAACTCTTTTCTTCATTTTTTTGGCTTGCTTTACATTTGCCACAGTAGGCTTGAACCCAAAATCCAAAGGTCTCCAAATTTTTGGGCAAGGATATAGGTTGAACAATGCCTTAAAGCTCGGCCCCTAGACCTTTTCCTGGCACGAACCCATTACCCAGCATCTCCAAAACCATCATGATGGTTGCGGGAGCTATCCTAGGGACTGGGAGGTTCTCTCCTTCAAAAATTTTATCCACTGAAACCCCGTCAAAAATGTTGTACACCCATGGTCCCTTATCGTCATCAGTCTCTATGAATGGCACAATATCATCTCCCACAAGGCTTGTACCGTTATCTCCATGCACCACTATCTCCTGCCTGTCCCATTCAAATTTCACCATCTGGTGTAATGTAGAAAGTACTGCTTTGGCAGCATGGATCCAAGGTCACCCAAGTAGAAGATTGTATGATACTGCAACATCAACCACTTGGAATTCCATGGTGAACTCTACTGGACCAATGGTCAATTCCAGTATGATGTTACCCACCGTGTCAGTACCACCTCCATCAAAACCTTGGACACAGACGATGTTCTTGTGAATCTGGTCATGATCAATTTTCAGCTTGTTCAAAATAGCCAAAGTGCAGATATTGGCACTTGACCCATTATCAACCAATACTCGGGTGACCACCGAGCCTTGTTGTGTTATGTACCTTCTGTCGGCAACTCAAATTATCAGAAAAGGTCACCCGATTTACTTCGAAGATTTTGTGCACTATCTTCTCCAAGTGATTTACAGAGATGCTATTTGGAATATGAGCCTCGTTCAGGATTTTCATCAGTGCCTGGCAATGATCGTTGGAATGAATCAGCAAAGACAACAACGAAATTTGAGCTGGAGTCTTTCTTAAGTCTTCCAAAATGGAGTAGTCTTGTGTCTTCATTTTCTTCAGAAACTCCTCAGCTTCTTCTTCCGTTACTGGCTTCTTTGCCACTACTAGATTAGAATTTCTTAACTCGATGGGAGCAAAGCCTCTCCCCGAACGAGTTAACCCCTGAGCCTCACATATCGCTTCTTCCACTTGCTTTCCTTTGTATTACCACCGCCTTCTCATACTTCCAAGGCACAGCCTTGCTGTTAGTCATTGGCAGTTGGACTACAGGCTTGATGATGACTGGTTCCCGGCAAACTCCCCTTACAACAAATACGGGTGCAGATGATTCTACCGATACTACCACTTTGGTTGCTTATGATTTTTTTGGAGTAATGGCTGTATTCTTCCCCAATATTACCATATGTTTAACCTCTAAATTCTCCACCTGTACCCCTGCTTCCTTATCGATCGACTTTTCTTTTGGGGTAGCCCGGATTATCATCACTGTTTGCGACGGTTTCTTTATCTCCCCTCCTTCATGCACGAGCTCAATCATATGAGCTTCGTGGTGCTGGTAATGGGTTCTGATTGATGTTGGGCACCTCCGGCGGATAGACCTCAATCTTATTGGCGTCAATGAGATCTTGTACTGCATGCTTCAATCTCCAACATTTCTCATTATCATGCCCTAACATTCCCAAGCAGTACTCGCAGCTTTTCGATTGGTCTACATTCTGGGGTGGGGGATTTGGCATCCTAAGCTCGAAAGGACTCAACAAACCTAACTAACCTAACTACCTTAATTTATGGAACAAGGCGGTATAGGTTTCTCTCAATTCAGTAAAGGCTATTTGTCTCTATAGCCTTTCATTTCTAGAAGCTTGATTTCCACGAAAACCTACCCCTAAAGTGTTCCTGTAGGCACTTGGTGGAGGATAGGCATTTTGGGGTGGTGGGTATGTGTTCTATGGAATTGGATAGGTGTTCTGTGGAGGTACATATGTGTTTTGGGGAGCCGATGCACGCTATTGCGGGCGAACCATTGGTTGAGTATATGTTTGTGTTTGGTGCACGGAAAAGTGTGGTTCCTGTGGTGGATTGTAGTGTTGTGGTGGGCTGTGTAAGGCCCCGGAAAATTTCGCTAAGTAATTTAGGATTTTGTAGTGTCACACAGGCTTATTATAATACTTTTATATACTATTAATATGGTGGTCATCAATTAGACTTGCTAAATATGAGTATGAGTCTTATGGTAAGTGATATGAGGTCCAAATGAAAGCCCAAGTGTAAGCCAAATAGGAAAATTTTCGAAATAGGCCAAATTTCCAAATGGATTCACACAAGGCTCCACTTTAAACGACCTTAGATAATTATGTATAAGGTTTTATGTGGTGAATATCATATCAAATGCAATCCCTTTGAGTCTAGTTTCCAACGCTTCAAACTGTTCGTCATTTGGACATTCCTACACAAAGTTATGATCAAATTACCAAAGGCTGGAAAATGCGATCGTGTGTCAGGTCAAATCTGCGGTCCGCATTTCTACTTTGCGGTCCGCATGTTCGTTCTGCGGTCCGCATTTTTACTGCAGATTGAACCAGTGTAGCTCATTTTTGGCTGCCGATTTTGCGGTGCATTTTGCGGCCCGCATGTCCATTCTGCGGTGCATTCTGCGATAGCAGAATTGACATCGCAGGGTTATATTTTTTATTTTTATAACCCAACCCCATTTCAATATAGGCTTTGGGGTTCATTTTGGGGTCATTTCTTACTGATTTTAGAGAGAGGTGAGAGTATTTTAGAGAGATAATGAGGAACCCAACATCTAAATCATCCAAATCTTGCATCAATCTTCAAGAATCAAGAACCCAATAGCAAGTTCTTCATCTAAGAGGTAAGATTCTATACCTTAGGGTTTTAATTTCGAGTTTGGTGTATAAGATGAGTTATTGAGGTATGATTCTTGGGTTTATTAGTATTGTGTATACATGCATGTACAACTTAGGTTTATGGGAAGATTGTTTAACTTAAATAACTAAAGATTGGGTTAGGGAATGAAGAGATTCTTGAAAAGGGAATTTGAAATCAAGATGCCGAACTAGTATTTGATAAAATGCTCAAATGAGCTAGTTTCATGAATATATTTCTAATATATGTTTAATTTTGTTATGTCTCATAGTAGATTGGAATTGCTAGAGTTTTGGAGTGTTGTAGTAACTTAAGAAAGCTCAATCGAGGTATGTATGGCTAACTTTGATTCTAGTGAAATCACCCTTATGTGTGCAATTCGTTTGGCATGTGTTAATTTGAGAGATTATGTGTAATTTGTTGATTTTGTTGTTGGGTATCTAATTGATGTTAAACTACATGTGGTGTGGTATGAAATATGAATTGAAATATAACAAGGGAATTGGAATTGGTAAAGAATTGTGAATAATGGTTATGATGGCCTGTATGGCACCTTGTGGAAAAGAAACGAAACACTTGAGAATTGGTTTATTGTGGAAAGAGATGAAACACTTGAATTGTGGAAAATTGTTGAACATACTTGTGTGAATATTCTTGATTATGGATATATTGTAACTTGGTTGTGATATTGGTTTGATAAGTAATTGAGAACATGAAACAATGTGCAAGTTGCTTATTTGAACTTCTTGAAATTGTGTGTAGTGCCTTATCTGCTGTTTGAAATTGTTGTGTTTTAAACTGTAAGGTGGGATCGAGTTGCGTGCCGCAACATGAGGAAATAAGGTTTGGGTTGGGGTGATAAGGGTGGCCGAGGTAATAAGGGTGGTCAGGGGTAATAAGGATGGAAAGTTGTCACGACCCCAATCCCGGTCGTGATGGCGCCCAACACAACTGCTAGGCAAGCCCGACCATTTACACTCTCATCCCGAGCATGAAGCTCAAATCAATAACCCGAACATTAATATCAACAATAAAGCTAAACTGAATATCCACCCCAAAGATCTAGGGTCACGAGTCTGGAGCCTCTAAACAAGATCGGATAACAATATCTGATCCAAATACTAAAGTCCGAATAATTTATATACAAAGGAAAAATAGAATAAGAAGAGAAGCCAGGTCCTGCGAACGCCAGCAGCTACCTCAACAACTCGAATAAACTCTGATAAAGGATGGAGTTCTCGCCTAACTCTCCTATGTACCTGAATCTGCACACAAAGGTGCAGGGAGTAGGAGTGAGTACTAAGTACTCGGTGAGTAATAAGTATATATTAATAGCTAAAAGTAGGAAATCCACAAAGTACCACAATATGAAGCTAAACTACAGTCTGAATCTCCTACGAACTAGCATCAACAATACAATATAGCTACCACAGAAAAATTTAACAAATAAAGATGCAATGCAATGCACATAACCGCTACGGCGTGTAGCCCGATCCATTTAACGTCGACGGCGCTCACTGGGGGTGTGTACAGACTCCGGAGGGGCTCCTACAGCCCAAGCGCAATACTGCTGCGGCGTGCAGCCCGATCCACATATCAACCACTGCGGCGTGCAGCCCGATCCCATGCTCAGTCCACAATAAGCAATTAAGTCACAAAACAGTTCATTGTTCTTAATTCCAGTTCTCAATTCATAATTTATGAAAAATACTTTAACTTTATTAAATTTGCAAAAGCCGGTGACTTAGCATTTCAAAAGTGTGATTTCAATTTCCAGGACTGAGATCAGTGATTTAAGCAATTATAGCTATCACATAATTATTGTCCTCTAAGGACGCTACAGATCGGCACAAGGCCCCAAACAAGGCTTACAGCCCACAAATATAGCAAATACAGTGTATTTCCAACACTAACAACATATTTTCCGTATCCGGGATGAACCAAGTCTCAATCCCCAGTCACAATCAGTCCCGCACCTGCCACGGGGTGCGAGCCACGCCCTACTAGCGTCACAATGTGCTAAGCGGGGTTTCGAACCCTCAGGCTACCATATACACAAACTACTCACCTCTAGCCGGTCATAGACTTGTCCGTGATGCCTTTTCCTTTGAATTTAGCTCCCTCGTGCGTAGAATCTAGTCAAACCACAATAATTATATCAAATACGGGTCAAAGAATCATAACCCATTACAATTTACATGAAATTCGCATAAATACACCAAGTTGGTAAAACCCGACCCCGGGCCCACTGCTCGGAAAATTTCGAAATTAGTACCAACGCGACCCTCATCTCGCCACGAGTCCGTGCATATAAAATTTATCAAAATCGGAGTTCAAATGGCCTTCCAAATCCAAAAATCCCGTTTTCAATATTTAGGCCACATTTCTTCAAGATTTCAACCCAATTTCATGAAGATTGATGTTAATTCTACCATAAAATTATGTTTTTGAGTCAAAAATCTTACCTCCGATGTTTACCCGGTGAAATCCCCTCTTGAAGCTCTCCAAAATCATCCAAACGAAATGAAATCAATGAAAGAAATAACCCAATTTCGTGTAATAAAGAATATGTCTGTGCTTCGTCGGGTTGTACCCTGCACCTGCGCTGTACAAGTTGTACATCCTATTGCTCCAGCAGTCATTTTCCGTCGATCATAACTTCTAGTACAGATGTCCAAATTACGTGTTTTTACCTTTCTGGAAACTAGACAAGATGTTATACAACTTTCATGTTTTGCACTTTTTGTGATTCCTTATAGATTACAAGATATCAGCTCTCAAAGTAGCCGAAAATTGCTGAAAATCTGCTGCAATTAGTGCAGCAATCAGCTGCTCACTTTGGCTCTAAATGGTCCGTTTGGACCCCCGAATTCATCCCGAGGCCCCCGGGCCCCCAACGAAAACCACCAACATACTCCATAATACGATGCAAACTTTTTCCAATCATAAAAACACGCCCTTAAACACGGAAAACATCGAATCCAAGCAAATTCAAGCCTAAGTTTTCATTTAAACTTCTGCAACCAACATTCGATCAAAAACCCGACCAAACGACCTCCGAATGACCTGAAATTTTGCAGGCACATCCAAAATCACCTGACGGAGCTACTGCATTTGTCGGAATTCCATTCCGACTCCCGGATCAAAATCTCACCTATCGATCGGATTCCGCCAAAATTCCAACTTCGCCAAAATAGGCTAACTTCTTCACCGGACCTCCAAAATTACTTCCGATTGCGCTCCTAAGTCTTAAATCATCCAACGAAACTAACCGAATCATCGGAATTCAGGTCCGATCCCTCGAACTCATAAGTCAACGTTGAGTTGACTTTTCCAACTTAAGCTTTCCTTAAAGAGATTAATCGTTTCATTTCCTACCAAAATCAATCCGAATTGACTCAAGATTTGCACACAAGTCACACTCGACATTACGGACTTGCACGAACTTTCGGAAATTGCATTCCGACCCCGATATCAAAATTTTCACTTTCGGTCGAATTTTCTCATAAACCTTCAAATTCATATATTTTGCCAAATGACTTCAAAATGACCTCCGGACACCCGAATTCACTTCCGATCGCGTTCCCAACTCCAAAATCACCATATGGATCTATTCGCAGACTCGGAATCCCAAACGGACATCTATAACTCTAAAATGCCTTTCAACCCAAATTTATGAAATCCTTCTAAAATACTAACTTCCACCATATACGCTGAAATGCTCACGGATTATCAAAAACCAAATCCGGACATACGTCCAAGTTTAAAATCATCATACGAGCATGTTGGAACTTTTAGATCCTTATTCCGAGGTCATTTACTCAAAATTCCAATCGTAGTTCAGTTCTTCAACTTTAAGCTTTCAAAATGAGAATTTCCATTTAGATTTGACTCCAAACTTCCTGAATTTGACTTCTGACCATACACACAAGTCAATATACCTCAGATGAAGCTGTTCATGGCATCAATCTGCTGAATGACGCGCCAGAGCTCAAAACGACCGGTCGGGTCGTTACAATCTCCCCCACTTAAACATATGTTCGTCCTCGAACGTGTTGAGAACTACAATGATGTAGTCTCAAATAACTTGTTTAACACATCATGCACCTTCCTGTGCTACCACTACTTAGTTGAGCATATTAGCTATATAATTCTGTAGATATCATTCTTTATTCGAGCGAATAAGACATTAGGCCAAATTCCAACATCCTGAATTTCCTGCCAAGTCCGTTTCCATCATTCGACCACCATATCAATCTCCACATGTTGTACCCAAACATTAATGCATAACTTTGTTGAATTCACACTTTGCATCACTTTACTCATATGACCACAATAGATTTCGGAGCCAAACCTCGATATTACCTTTCTAACGAGCTGAGATCAAATATGCTCGTACTCATTAATGACTCCAACGATCTTGTCGATTATAACACACCGCATTGGTGACACGATACCTCAGCATCGGCCTAAGCCATAATGATCACAACACAGGCTCCAATAAAAAAAATGATCCGAACACACTCGAATCATGACAACTAACTCACACAAAAGAGCTATAGTTCAATTCACCCGTACCATCATAACATAGAACTGAGATCTCGTCTCACATCATAGAATTAGGGTATTTGAATCCTCCTCAAAAGGTCATAACATCATGTGGCCTTGCCACAACTCACGATTCTATCCAAGCACTATTACTCATAGAGCACCTCAAGTCACCATGCTCAAAACGGTCAGCCACGCACATATTTAGGTCTGAACTCAAGCAATCAATCACACCCGCGGTGATACATTTAATATATGTTATCAAATCCTGAATGGATACAACCGATGTGCTATTCCCCGAGCGGTACCCAATACAGGACTATTCCTTAAAAGCTAGGAAGTATTGTATACAAAGTAACTTATAGGAAACTATATTTTCCACATCACACTATTGCGGCGCGCAACCCGTTCCAATAACATACCCGTGGTGGCGTGCCACCCGATCTAGATACCATACCTGTGGCGGCATGCCACCCGATCTACGCATAAATCTCGCAAGAGGAAATGCACATTGAGTCAAGTTGCTCATTATAACAAACATATATATAGCCTCAAGTTTGGCCACATGAAACGCATCCGACAACGTTCCTCAATACCGGAACTGAATCAATGGTAAATACCTCTACACTGACATCCGCCACAAAGGCCCAACTGACAAAGCAATACCTACCATCCGTCCGCTGATTTTGGGTGCAACTACCCTGTTGAAGCATACTCTGATGCACTCTGCTACGCAATTTGTGCCATTTTCGACATAGTCCATATCACATTAGTCTAGGCAACCTGACTTATGACAACCAGTCTGCAATCAAGTCTCATAACCCAAATTCATTATATAGAGCTAAGGGAGAGCCACTAGGGCTTCCAACTTCCAATGATCGCTAAACGGTGCCGATACACACGATATACAACCATTGCATAGGCGGATTACGAGAACTTCTAGTCTCCAACACATATATAACACATGAATCACTGTGCCTGATTCCGTACTTCACCGTACGAATACATAATGCACATCAAGCGTCCATTCATACCACGAAAGCCATTCAGAAATTTCACTATGCCATTAGCGACTCAATTATTACAGTCGATCCAACAAGAGAATACCACCATACCACTAGATATTATCAGTTTACATTACCTTTTCCTTTTGGACCATATACCTTGCCAAATTACTAGAATAGCAGTATCATTTTCCTTAATCACCAGAAAGATCGATTCTAAATTCACCTGCAGCTGCTCGCGCTGCTCAATAATTTTTAATGACTTCCCATATATTATGAACAAATCTCAAAGCCTTGAATATGCCATTATCAACTTTCCATAACACATCGCATATACCATACCACACTAAGATAACATGGGAATTCATATCCCCCTCCTATGCCGCAAACATCGGCGCACTCAACTAGTCAAGGCCTTTCATGATCCCATATAGAGAAAACGCATTACACATTCCAAGCTTTGCATACCGACGAGAATATACTCACTTTTAAACCACGGTAGGACCCATCACAAACTCTTTCTCCCAATCCATTACATAAGTTTAGCTGCCAGGACTGAGTCCTTCTACCCACATAGAGCTACGCAACTGCAAGCACTCAAGAGCTTGGTTGCACCATAGCTGCAAGACTTATCACTTCGAACACATACCAGGAATTAACTATATCCCTAACATACCGTTCCGGTTTATTAACAAGTTACTCCATTTTCCTTTCTGATTCATCTTTAATTTCATATTAGCCTTTACTGTAGCACTACAATATCTCAACTCATGTTACCATATGAGACTCGTACACAAGACCACACGGTCTAAAGCCCATAGGTCACTTAATACTCTCTCAATGTTTCTCAAAAGTACCACATTCTACAATACTTTGTTTTGAAGAACTTCCTGTGATTTTGAATTCGTTATCATTACTCCCCAACACAGATACGTAGAATCCCCTCATTCACATAACATACACAAGTCCTGATTCCTTCTAACGAAACTACCGTCTTTAGCCATATACACAATCTTAAGACACCTTACAGTTACAAGCAAAGTCTTGAACACCGCAAGGCCATTCTCAGGCGTCATTCACGCTTATTCAATTATAATTCAACTGTCTTATTGGGCAAGACCACGCGTGCCCTGTTAGAACTCTGGCACCGCAGAACATGATTACATACAAATGCATTTAGTTATCTTTCCTTCATATTCACTAAACATTCTTACCAACAGCAGTTCAAACCATCCTATTATTTCTTCATATCTACGAAGCACCATAACCTTTATCAGAATTTCCCAACATACTTAGAGATAGAACCAACATAGCACACAACGGTGCAATTAGTTAATCAATAAAAACCTCCCCAACTTGGCTCGGAGCCATACATCAAAGCACTTTTAGCTCGCTCATAGCATTCTTTACTCAAATGATGCCACAATGTTATGGTGAGATTAAACTCAAGTCATTTACAAGCTTGACAGAGAATCGAATCATCAGAGACCTTAACTCCTCTGCAATTCTTGCATTTATTCACACTCAACATTTAAGCCTACTCTCCAGGCGACAAAAATATTTTTCTAAGTCCCAAATTTTTCAAAAATTTCGACAGAGTTTCCTTTGTAATTCGGCCTATCCACCTGCCAGAGAATCACCAAAACTATCCTAACAATACATCCACAACTCAACAAGACATCACAATGTTTATCAACAACATTAATCTCAATACTACACGGGTTATATTATCAAAATTGATACATGAACATGCGTTGCACCTGCTCGAATCATAACATATATCAAATACACTTCAATTACACATCGAATCAACCCACCTATTTTGCCTCAATCTAGTATTTCAGTACAACACCTTCCACCGGGATACACATAGCATAATTACTTTAGTCTTCCCGAGTCTAAACTTATTTTACTACACGTAAGACACTTTACCTTCCAACTAAGAGATATGATAAATTTTCACCACGCCCATAGCTCGGGGTTACATAACAGATTACAATAAGGATCTAACACCTGACAACTCGTACATTATTAAGCTGCCATTTCCACAATTAGGAACAATACCGATCACACGAAATTTCATAATACCAGTTTGTGAAATCAGCACTTTGGTGCTCATGTCATAGACAAAGATTTGGCCTCAAGTCCTCCCGACTGGCCCAACATGAACTCACAAAGATTATATCTCGACCCTCGATCAGGGAATCACAAGCCATCAAGGCAATTATATTACTGAGTGCTCGAAGCGTACACAGACGTGTGGAAGGAATTTCAAAGATTATATCTCAAGTTGAATCAAGTACGCACGATAAGAATTCCAAGAAATGTAAAGTGTTTCCTAATGGTTTGCAGCCTCCCGAGGATAAGTACAGACGTCCCCGTACCGATCCACAAGACTCTACCAACCGGCTCAAGACTCATGGGTCCTAGTAACCTAGGCTCTGATACCAACTTGTCACGACCCCAATCCCGGTCGTGATGGCGCCCAACACAACTGCTAGGCAAGCCCGACCATTTACACTCTCATCCCGAGCATGAAGCTCAAATCAATAACCCGAACATTAATATCAACAATAAAGCTAAACTGAATATCCACCCCAAAGATCTAGGGTCACGAGTCTGGAGCCTCTAAACAAGATCGGATAACAATATCTGATCCAAATACTAAAGTCCGAATAATTTATATACAAAGGAAAAATAGAATAAGAAGAGAAGCCAGGTCCTGCGAACGCCAGCAGCTACCTCAGCAACTCGGATAAATAGTGATAAAAGCTGGAGTGCTCGTCTATCCCTCCTATGTACCTGAATCTGCACACAAAGGTGCAGGGAGTAGGGGTGAGTACTAAGTACTCAGTGAGTAATAAATATATAAAAGCAGCTGAAGGTAGGAAATCCACAAAATACCACAATATGAAGCTAAACTACAGTCCGAATCTCCTACGAACTAGCATCAACAATACAATATAGCTACCACAGAAAAATTTAACAAATAAAGATGCAATGCAATGCACATAACCGCTACGGCGTGTAGCCCGATCCATTAACGTCGACGGCGCTCACTGGGGGTGTGTACAGACTCCGGAGGGGCTCCTAAAGCCCAAGCGCAATATTGTTGCGGCGTGCAGCCCGATCCACATATCAACCACTGCGGCGTGCAGCCCGATCCCATGCTCAGTCCACAATAAGCAATTAAGTCACAAAACAGTTCATTGTTCTTAATTCCAGTTCTCAATTCATAATTTATGAAAAATACTTTAACTTTATTAAATTTGCAAAAACCGGTGACTTAGCATTTCAAAAGTGTGATTTCAATTTCCAGGACTGAGATGAGTGATTTAAGCAATTATAGCTATCACATAATTATTGTCCTCTAAGGACGCTACCGATCGGCACAAGGCCCCAAACAAGGCTTACAACCCACAAATATATCAAATACAGTGTATTTCCAACACTAACAACAGAATATTCATTTCCGGGATGGACCAAGTCTCAATCCCCAGTCACAATCAATCCCGCACCTGCCTCGGTGTGCGAGCCACACCCTACTAGCATCACAATGTGCTAAGCCGGGGTTTCGAACCCTCAGGCTACCATATACACAAACTACTCACCTCTAGCCGGCCGTAGACTCGTCCGCGATGCCTTTTCCTTTGAATTTAGCTCCCTCGTGCGTAGAATCTAGTCAAACCACAATAATTATATCAAATACGGGTCAAAGAATCATAACCCATTACAATTTACATGAAATTCGCATAAATACACCAAGTTGGTAAAACCCGACCCCGGGCCCACTGCTCGGAAAATTTCGAAATTAGTACCAACGCGACCCTCATCTCGCCATGAGTCCGTGCATATAAAATTTATCAAAATCGGAGTTCAAATGGCCTTCCAAATCCAAAAATCCCGTTTTCAATATTTAGGCCACATTTCTTCAAGATTTCAACCCAATTTCATGAAGATTGATGTTAATTCTACCATAAAATTATGTTTTTGAGTCAAAAATCTTACCTCCGATGTTTACCCGGTGAAATCCCCTCTTGAAGCTCTCCAAAATCATCCAAACGAAATGAAATCAATGAAAGAAATAACCCAATTTCGTGTAATAAAGAATCTGTCTGTGCTTCGTCGGGTTGTACCCTGCTGCGCTGTACAAGTTGTACATCCTATTGCTCCAGCAGTCATTTTCCGTCGATCATAACTTCTAGTACAGATGTCCAAATTACGACTTCTTTAGCTTTCTGGAAGCTAGACAAGATGTTCTACAACTTTCATGTTTTGCACTTTTTGTAATTCCGTATAGATTACAAGATATCAGCTCTCAAAGTAGCCGAAAATTGCTGAAAATCTGCTGCAATTAGTGCAGCAATCAGTTGCTCACTTTGGCTCTAAATGGTCCGTTTGGACCCCCGAATTCATCCCGAGGCCCCCGGGCCCCCAACGAAAACCACCAACATACTCCATAACACGATACAAACTTGTTCCAATCATAAAAACACGCCCTTAAACACGGAAAACATCGAATCCAAGCAAATTCAAGCCTAAGTTTTCATTTAAACTTCCGCAACCAACATTCGATCAAAAACCCGACCAAACGACCTCCGAATGACCTGAAATTTTGCAGGCACATCCAAAATCACCTAACGGAGCTACTGCATTTGTCGGAATTCCATTCCGACTCCCGGATCAAAATCTCACCTATCGATCGGATTCCGCCAAAATTCCAACTTCGCCAAAATAGGCTAACTTCTTCACCGGACCTCCAAAATTACTTCCGATTGCGCTCCTAAGTCTTAAATCCTCCACCGAAACTAACCGAATCATCGGAATTCAGTTCCGATCCCTCGAACTCATAAGTCAACGTTGAGTTGACTTTTCCAACTTAAGCTTTCCTTAAAGAGATTAATTATTTCATTTCCTACCAAAATCAATCCGAATTGACTCAAGATTTGCACACAAGTCACACTCGACATTACGGACTTGCACGAACTTTCGGAATTGCATTCCGACCCCGATATCAAAATTTTCACTTCCGGTCGAATTTTCTCATAAACCTTCAAATTTATATATTTTGACAAATGACTTCAAAATGACCTCCGGACACCCGAATTCACTTCCGATCGCGTTCCCAACTCCAAAATCACCATATGGATCTATTCACAGACTCGGAATCCCAAACGGACATCTATAACTCTAAAATGCCTTCCAACTTCAAATTTATGAAATCCTTCTAAAATACTAACTTCCACCATATACGCTGAAATGCTCACGGGTTATCAAAAACCAAATCCGGACATACGTCCAAGTTTAAAATCATCATACGAGCATGTTGGAACTTTTAGATCCTAATTCCGAGGTCATTTACTCAAAATTCCAATCGTAGTTCAGTTCTTCATCTTTAAGCTTTCAAAATGAGAATTTCCATTTAGATTTGACTCCAAACTTCCTGAATTTGACTTCTGACCATACACACAAGTCAATATACCTGAGATGAAGCTGTTCATGGCATCAATCTGCTGAATGACGCGCCGGAGCTCAAAACGACCGGTCGGGTCGTTACAAAAGCGATCGAAATCGCTATTGAAAATTGATACAAAAATCAATGATGTGAAATTGTGAAAGGAGACAGCAGGAGAGTTTGCAACCTGTGGGGCACTGATTGCCCCTTTGTTTGACTACTTGTGTTCTACGTTATTGATTTGTGGTTGTTCTACTTGTTGATCTTAAACGTGCTTTGTGTTGAGAATTATCTGAAAAGAGGAAAAATGTGGAAAACATGGTTGGCTGGCTTAATTGATTCTTGATATAATTCATTGGATGTATTATCATCGTGATTTCTTGTTAATGGCTTGAGTTTACTTGGGACAAAGTTTGTCCATACATAACAGTACAATTCCAGTGTACTGACGTCCCTTTTGTCGGGGACGCTACATTCGTATTATGATTGTAGGTGAATCAGTAGCAGGTACTTCAGCTCATCGGCAGTAGCATCCTTCATCTTCCACTGCCCGTTTTGGTGAGCCCCTTTCCTTTCGGGGCCCTGCGTGGCTCATGCCACTCTTGTTTAGACTTTATTTTGATTTTGTGTAAGGTATAGCCGAAGCCTTGTTACCGGCAAGTATTGTATCGTCCTTTGTATCCTAGAGGTTCCGTAGACAGTAAACTGTGGGACTATGGCCTATGTATGTATATGTATATGTCGGGCGTTGTAAATTGTAACTTGTTAGTAATGTTAATAATGTGGTTATGTTTGTACAATGTGAATTCAGTTATAATTGGTAAGATCTTTGGCTTATGAGTAATAAACAACACAGGGGTATCGCGTGGGATAGAAAGGCACCCAGGTCCGCTTGACTGGGGCTACCTAGTCAGGCGCCGGTCATGTCCCTCGATTTGGGGCGTGACAAACTTGGTATCAGAGCCTAAGGTTTTAAAGTGTCCTAGGATGTCTCGGAGCCGTGTCTAGTAGTGTCCTTCTTATCGGTGTGTTGTCGACCACATCATATAAGTTGGGGGCTGCACGGACATTTAGGAATTTACCAATTTCTTTGATATTCCAGATCGTGCGATATGGCTCAAGATAGGGAGCTAATTTCCTCTCTAAGTATTACTCTCAAGATTAGTAATTTTGATACCATAATCTGTGAATTCGAAGCACGTAAGGTGGGATTTATCCCACCATTGAGTCCAAGTGGATTACCCAAGGACTTGTTAGGAGAATGTGTTGAGTCATGGAGTGATTGGTAGAAGTTGTTGTTAAGGAGAGTACCCTCGTTCTTACTAATGTCACTGTACCACTAGATCATGTAGTATTTCATCAGTATGTACGGCTAAAATCCCTTCTCCTAGAAAATAAGCATCCATGGTGCCCACATAAATGTTGTAGGTTCAAAATATAATTGATGCAGGTACCCGTTTTGTTATGTTAAGCGAATTATTGCTGTGAAAATATATGTTGGAGGTACTTCTTCATTTGTTTAATATATTATTCTTGGTAGATGAGGATATGTAAAGAATGTGAACTATGTGCTAAAATGTCTAGACTTCAAGTCAAGTTTGAATTGATATTTTGATGCCAAATTTTGTGAGAAAACTTGTTATGGTTGATTCTTCCAAAATGTTCTTACGTGTACCAAAGGTATTTGATTGATTGCGTTTGTTGTTGGTAATGTATAAAGATGTTTGGAAATGAAGTAAGTGACTGTGTAAATGTGGTAAGACTAAATGTTGGACTCTAGCTGTGTTTGATACTTTACATGAATTGTTGTTGTGACCCGATATTTGTGAAAGATGCATTCCAATATGATCAATGTGCTATTATTGACAACTTAAAATAGGTTTTAGAAGTATGAATCATGTATTCAAATGTGAAGTCCTCTATGCATAGAGATGTTGAAATAAGTCAAATGCTTTTGAGAAATAAAGTATAGACAATGTGTCGAGAACTCAAAATGAAATTGTACCTGGTGATACTTGTGACATGAGGGAATATGAAACAGATTATGATGTTGATGTGAAATATGAGAAAATGATGTGAAATGCGAAAAAAAAAAGATTGTGTTATGAAATGTGGCCTAGTGCCAAGTCTGATGTGATAATTATGGCCCCAAGAGTCGATGGACTAATATACGTAAAAATGGCATGATTCTTTTATTCGATAATGTGGTGAATATTTAAAGTGTTTGATTTGTACTTGTGATTTCCTTATTATTGTATGAAGCGCATAGGTGAATAATTTTATATGTGAACCTTATGGAAGGGCTATGAAATGCAGCCTAGAGGTATGGTAATTATGTAAAAAGCTATGTGATCCATTTTATTTGGTAATGTGGTGATTGTTTAAACTTTTTGTTAAACCCTTATGATTTCCTTGTCCTTGCATCGATATATTCATAAAAAGAATCCAAATTACAAAATAGTTCATGCACATGCTCTTTTAATGAGACGTATTATTTACAAATTCTCCCGATCACGGTTCTAGTATGTACAACCTCCTATGGAATTGACCTCTATAATTATGTTCCTGAATTGAGTTATAACACTATTGATATTTCCTACTTGCTTTTCCTAAATTCTCAACAAAGGACTATTCCCGATGAATTTCTTACAGAAACGTCTCATTTAAATTGACAACATCTGCTCACTTGTGCCTATACATGCACCACCGTAAAGTTTGTACATGTGGTGTCAAGTTCCATGCAAAGTATCCAAGATTTGTGATCCTTCTCGAGTCACTCTTTTACTAGTTGTGTGTGTCTTATATGGCTTAATCAACCAATCTACCCTCTTACGAGTAACATTATGAAACCTTTTCACTGTCTAGTAACATATATGCACATCTCAGTGCCTATTATATGAGTGAATATCAATTGAAATGGTCACCGTTTGCATAAGGTCTCTCTAAAAAAATGAGATCCTTACATCCCCATCATAGATATCTTGTGTCGCCATTGTTTTCGTGCCCAGTTGGTACATCTCGCAGTAAGTAGCTCACTCTAGTCCTAGTATTGTGGATGCTCGTGGCATGGTCGTGTATTGCAGTGGGGAGTTAATATAGTAGAAGTGTGTCCAACTTATAACCAATGATTATTTTCTCTTTATGTCTCCACAATGTGTTAAATTTATTCCTTATTTAGTGAATTTATTGTGCTAGTTCCTTACACTTGTACGACAACCATAAGAGAACATGCCCTTCTATGTATCACTATGACATTTCCTTTTTCGAGTCAAAACCTATGGAGATCTCTTCATGAACATTTGCAAACCTTCAGCGATTATTGTGCACTGTCTCATTGTTGATCAATTTCCAAGAAGTGTTAAGCTGTCTAGAATATGGTAACCTCATAATCGTTCAATTCCTTTCATCCTTATAGGCTTGTGGCATAGATTCCGTGCGTCAAGTAATCTTAAGAGTGTAATTCAACTTCGTGTATTTTGAATCCCATATCACATACAAGGTGCTAGAATATTCCTATTCGGGGTCGACGGATTTTCCCTACACTTTAGAAAATGAGTGGTTCACGTACTTGAGTATTCCTCCTTAATGATTCCTATTTCCCATGTAGTAGTTACTCCTATGCCTCATTTGTGTATTAATTGAGGTAGTCACAGTGATTAACCATGTCAGTATTGTTAGTAGTAACATTTCGTGTCTTTTAGTATACGACCTCATAAAGTACTCTACCCAATGCATTAATGGATTCCTGAAGAACTCCAGCCTGATCTTGAACTCTGTTGTTCCTCATTGTATTAGATCCATTGGGAATTTTAAGTTCAGACAAGTCAACGATAAAGCTTCATAGTGTGATCACATATATATTGGATAGATAAAGTTATGGTCAGTTTATGGGTATCACATATTAGGGTAACTATTAAGGGTCATCAAGGGTTTAGTGGAGTGTAAATTGTACAGTGGAAGTTATCAAAAAGTAAAGTCAATGGATAGTTATCTCATGCAAGATGTTTATATGTCATCCTTGTTATGTATGTTTGGGAGTTGATATTATTTTTGAGAAGGTGTTATGACAATGTTTGTAAGTCTATAATGTCGTGTGGAAGGATAAATGTGTCGTGGAAGGAAAGTACTTTCGTTTGATTGAATACCAGTTAGTTTTGACTTGGAATGTACCATATAGGTATTTTGATGTAAAACTGTGCAGTCCATGTTCTGGTATCCATATGTCAATGTAGTTCTTGAAATATTGGGATTAGGATTGTGGATATATACATTGTGGTGCTATGTACAGTTGTGGATGTGTGGATAAGAAGATTTTAGTGATTCTCTGGCAGGTGGATATGCCTAGTTACAAAGGAGACTCTGCCGAAATTTCTGAAAAATTTGGGAGTTAGTGAAAATTTTGAAAGAGGTAGGATAGAAAAGAGATATGTGATGTCAAAGTGTTTGGGAAAGACTATACTCCTCATTCGAGGACGAATGATCCTAAGGGGGGGAGAATGTAAGGCCCCGGAAAATTTCGCTAAGTAATTTAGGATTTTGTAGTGTCACACAGGCTTATTATAATACTTTTATATACTATTAATATGGTGGTCATTAATTAGACTTGCTAAATATGAGTATGAGTCTTATGGTAAGTGATATGAGGTCCAAATGAAAGCCGAAGTGTAAGCCAAATAGGAAAATTTTCGAAATAGGCCAAATTTCCCAATGGATTCACACAATGCTCCACTTTAAACGACCTTAGATAATTATGTATAAGGTTTTATGTGGTTAATAGCATATCCAATGAAAGCCCTTTGAGTCTAGTTTTCAACGCTTCAAACCGTTCGTCATTTGGACATTCCTACACAAAGTTATGATCAAATTACCAAAGGCTGGAAAATGCGATCGTGTGTCAGGTCAAATCTGCGATCCGCATTTCTACTTTGCGGTCCGCATGTTCGTTCTGCGGTCCGCATTTTGACCGCAGATTGAACCAGTGTAGCTCATTTTTGGCTGCCTATTTTGCGGTGCATTTTGCGGCCCGCATGTCCATTCTTCGGTGCATTCTGCGATAGCAGAATTGACATCGCAGGGTTATATTTTTTATTTTTATAACCCGACCCCATTTCAATACATAGGCTTTGGGGTTCATTTTGGGGTCATTTCTTACTAATTTTAGAGAGAGGTGAGAGTATTTTAGAGAGAGAAGGAGGAACCCAACATCTAAATCATCCAAATCTTGCATCAATCTTCAAGAATCAAGAACCCAATAGCAAGTTCTTCATCTAAGAGGTAAGATTCTATACCCCAGGGTTTTAATTTCGAGTTTGGTGTATAAGATGAGTTATTGAGGTATGATTTTTGGGTTTATTAGTATTGTGTATACATGCATGTACAACTTAGGTTTATGGGAAGATTGTTTAACTTAAATAACTAAAGATTGGGTTAGGGAATGAAGAGATTCTTGAAAAGGGAATTTGAAATCAAGATGCCGAACTAGTATTTGATAAAATGCTCAAATGAGCTAGTTTCATGAATATATTTCTAATATATGTTTAATTTTGTTATGTCTCATAGTAGATTGGAATTGCTAGAGTTTTGGAGTGTTGTAGTAACTTAAGAAAGCTCAATCGAGGTATGTATGGCTAACTTTGATTCTTGTGAAATCGCCCTTATGTGTGCAATTCGTTTGGCATGTGTTAATTTGAGAGATTGTGTGTAATTTGTTGATTTTGTTGTTGGGTATCTAATTGATGTTAAACTACATGTGGTGTGGTATGAAATATGAATTGAAATATAACAAGGGAATTGGAATTGGTAAAGAATTGTGAATAATGGTTATGATGGCCTGTATGGCACCTTGTGGAAAAGAAACGAAACACTTGAGAATTGGTTTATTGTGGAAAGAGATGAAACACTTGAATTGTGGAAAATTGTTGAACATACTTGTGTGAATATTCTTGATTATGGATATATTGTAACTTGGTTGTGATATTGGCTTGATAAGTAATTGAGAACATGAAACAATGTGCAAGTTGCTTATTTGAACTTGTTGAAATTGTGTGTAGTGCCTTATCTGCTGTTTGAAATTGTTGTGTTTTA